>APFE031623935.1:8950-51347 GCA_000404065.3 Pinus taeda
GGAACTAATAGCTCCTCATTTGCATGCAAGTGTGGCTCCCTCTCAAGCGAACACTTCATGGCTTTCTCCTCCTAAAATTTTATATCCCATCGCACAACAGTCTTGCGACTGTCTGGAAAATACACACAATAGTTATGGGGCGTATTAGTGTACCCCACAAATATCCCAACCTCTGTGGTTGGCTCCAACTTCTTCCTGGCATCCTTCATCACATGCATGTAAACAGGAGAACCAAAAATCCTCAAATGGGAAATACCAAGCCTCTTACCAGAATAAGCCTCCTCGGGTGTACTCATGCCAAGTACCTTATGAGGACAACGGTTCTACACATATATTGCAGTATTGCATGCCTTCGCCCACAAGTGAATGGGTAGGCCCTGATCATGCAACATAGCCCGTGCAACACCCACGATCGTTCTGTTCTTTCGCTCAGCAACCCTGTTCTGTTATGGGCTATGGGGAACTATGAGCTCTCTTCGAATCCCTTCTGCACTGTAGAAAACCTTGAACTCTCCAGAGATGAATTCACCACCATTGTCGCTCCTAAGATCCTTCACCTTCTTCCTTGATTCCTTCTCGACCAGTGCTTTGAACTCACAAAACTTTGAGTATGTCTCGCTCTTCTTCTGCATGAAGAAGATCCAGCACTTTCAGGAGAAATCATCAACAAAGATCACATAATACCCGTGCTTTTCTGTTCAAGCAACTAAGAAAGGTCCATACATGTCTATGTGAATTCTCTCAAGGATCGTCGTGGTGTGACTATCCTTCTCATGAAAGGTGGCTTTCACAAAATTTCCCAAAATACACCCCTTGCACTGATCTGACTGTGCAAGAGTGCCTTTAGGAAGCCCAATAGAGATCTGCTGCAGTATCTTCAAGGCTCCATGGTGAAGGTGGCCCAATCTCCAGTGCCATAGCTCGCCATCATCCCGGCTCACCACTCCTTCTGCCTTGCATGCCATTGCTGAGCAGCCATCTACATGCAACTGATAAAGGTTCTTGACTCGAACCCCTATCTTTCGGGTTTCTCCAGTTGTCTTATTACGCAGGAAAGCCTTTCCCTCGCTGAAAACAACATCATATCCCTTGTCTTCTAACATCACCACAAAGATAAGATTCTTCTTCAATCCTGGAACATGCATCACTTCCTTCAATACGAAGGGTTTACCGTACTCCCTCTCAAAGGAAATGGTACCAATATCGGTCGCACTGTATTTACCATCATCGCCCATCTTGATGTGCACTCCAAGATCTTTCTCATCCAGATCAGAAAACAAATCTCGATCTCCTGTCATGTGAAAAGACGCACCATTGTCCAAGAACCATACCGATTCCATCACACTTGATACCAAGCATGCGATCAGCAAAAAATCCAGCTCAAACTATGAGGCTAAGGCCTCTCCCACTGCAGATCCAGTAGCTTGCTTATTTTTCTTCTTCTGCAGACAATTCATGGCATAGTGTCTGTGCTGGTGACAATGAAAGCACTTCACCTTGGACATGTCCTGCTTCTTGCCTTTCGCACCGAAATGAGAAGCTTTCTTGTTCTTCCCCTTCTTTGCTTTGGCAGCCAAAGTGCAATTTTCTTCATCAAATGCCTTTGATGAAGATTCGTCCTTGGTATTCCACCTGATCTCCTCTTGCACAAGATCTGATCAAAGTCTCTCCCATCCCAGCAATTTCTCCTGACCATTGACAGAGTCCTAATAGGAATGCCAACTCTTCGAAAGACCAAGGAGAGCTAAGCTCACCAAGTCTTCATCATCGACAGTCACCCCCACACTTCCCAGCTCATCCCGGCATTAGGTGAACTTCGTGAGATACTTGGGCATACTGTCGCCTTTCTCACACTTTATGTTTCTGAGTTTATCCTTGAGCTCCAACTTCCTCTGGTTGCTCTTGCTTTGGAATAAGTCTGTCAACATTTTCCATATCAAGTATGGAGAAGCCTTTCCATGGAGGCTAGAAACAATGTGATCCCTCATGCCCTCCAACAGAATCTGTCGACACTTTGCTGTCTTCTTTTGCCAATCCCTGACTTGAGCAGCATCAGTAGGTTTTGGGACATCTATATCTATGAACTCCTTCAACCCATTATCATCTAACACCGCCTCCATCCTGTCCTTCCATGCAATATAATTCGAGTTGCCTTCAAGGGCATACTCCAATCGCAATCCATTGAAAGACATTTCAACTTTTACACCAAGAAAACATTGCTGCAAATTTGAATTCCACCAGCTCAAAACTCAACTGCTTTTGATCTAAAATTCGTGAGAACAAAGTATTTCTTATACAGAGATCGATTGTATGGGCATTCACTGGATATCTCACCTCCCAAAAGAAGGATGAATCCAGAGGCTACCTGGCATGATTACAGACTCTGCCTGAAGAAATAAAATGTAAACACTTTCTGAAGAATAGATCCGATGATCAATTCTCCACTAATATCATGTAGAAATCTCTTCTACAAATCAGCTCGCTTTGATACCATGTAGAACATGTTCTACAAATCAGAGAGCTCTGATACCATGTAGAAATTTTGTGAATAATATGACACTTATTTAACCGATATTAGCCTGATTATACACTATTGCGGAATGCATGCATAATACATAATCTCATCTACATTGATCATCAATTTTGGCAGTATCCAGAAACATACACATGCACACATTGAAGCATCAATCACACATATCAACACAGTATGTACCCGGGGAAAGCATAAAGCTGAAAACCCCCAACTATCTGTATATTATATTGATTGAGAACATGTAACAATACATAGTGCAATACTCCTCACAAGTACTCAGTATTATCTCCACTTGTTACACACAAACTAGCTCAGATCTGAATCAATCACTGACTCAAATCTCCTCCGTTGCTTGCCTGCCTCCACTGCACAATCCTGCATAGAGAATGGATGAGAATAGCTAAACCATTCACGTGTTTCCCTTCTCTAACACTACGCAATCCTCATTGGCAAGTCAATTCCACTGATTGTGCAAATCACATGCACAACTATAGTCACAACTAACAGTTGTCTTGCCCTTTCACTTACCTCTAACACTTGTCTCCATTGAACTATCCATGCAGTGAGTCAAATGATGTATTCTTCAGTTGATTTATAAGTTAACAATTAGTGAATTAATTAATAACTAATTCACACCACTCAACATTAGTCTATTACAGTTAGACTACTACAAACTAGTTCAACTAAGTCAAACTGACACCACAACTCCATCAACTTACCTGATCCAACTCCACAAAACTCATCACTGAAGTTCTAACTTGAAGTCCTCCATGCCAATAGCTCATTAACCCCATTAGGAAACCACGTATTTCCTTCTAGCAGTGCATGTGCCACATCTGTTAGCTCGAACTGAAGTTCTCAGGGGGAATAAGTTAATGTTTTATAGTCTAAATTTATTAGAGTAATAATATTCGACTGTTCTTTTTAGCCTAACATTCTAAAAAATAGACTCCGCCCATATGTCTAAAAATAGAGGTCCATCTATTTTTAACCACTTGACCAACCATCCCAATAGCATCCTGCAACTCATGACCATGATCCATATGTCTAAAAATAGACATAGTCTAAAAATAGACTTGCGCCAAAAATAGCTTGCGGGCCCACTTAGTGAAGGCGACTTATTTTCACTAAGCTCCATCATCTTGTTGCATTCTCAACAAACGGAACCATTTTTTGGCTTATATGGGCTTGACCCAGGTTCGAAAGAATTATTTAGCCAAACAAATCCCACGGCTACCGACCCTTTTGGCAACAGTCCGCGGAGCATGAACTGAGGTCTCACCCGAGGTAGCAGGGGAGGGTGCTAGAACCAGGTTTCTGCACACTTGGGATGTCTAGATGTGATCTGGAGGTTTCACGCACCATTCCGCAATGTCACGCTACCCTCTTTCGTGCAAATTTGAACCTAGAATAATCTTTACTAGTTATTAGTGTGTTTTTTACAGATCTAATCTTATTTGATGAAGTATTACTTAGGAGGGTCTTTAAGCAAACATTTATCAGATATATCCAGTTTGCTTACTTAGAGTAAATGTAGATTCACATGTATTCAAAATGTAAGCATATCTGTAAAATAGTGATAATAACGATACGGAAAGCTAGATCCACACTGCTTCAGATTTAACACAAAATTACCAAAGCAACTTATCTTATTTACTTTCTTCACCAATACATCCAGATCCACCCTGTGCACTCAGCTGCAGGGATCTGCATGCACAGCTGCAAACTCTTCCAGGCCTTTGCGCACATAGCTATAGAGCCTCTATCCATTACCCAAACCCTCGACTTGGACTTACAGATGCTTAAAGAGTGTTCTCCTCAAAAACCCATTACATTATAGATCCAAGATCATACACCAAAACTTAGCTTCTTCTACCCATAGAGCCTTGCTCTACTTATACCTTTCCATGGACTGTGATCCACAGGTAGGCCGACTCTATTTACATTTCTCTACATTATTTTTGAGCAGACTACCCTTTTACTTTACCTTATTACAAATCACACTCCGCGCTTCTCGCAAAATCTTTACCTTCGCTTTACCCAAAATTGCGGGCTTTGTGCCCTATGACCATTACGCGGGGCTTCTGCTACCCAACACTGCATATGATTTCTTGGAAGCAAAGGTATATAAAATGAAATGATTAGAAAATTTCGGAGTTGCTAAAGAGGGAGAATTTATGATTGCTTGTTTAATTAGATTAAAATATTCATGCTGAGTATGTCACCATTTAAAAACATAATTTTTCTTAATCATAGATTGGAGAGGTAAAACAATTTGTGAAAACTCAGGGACAAATCTTTTGACAAAATTTATCTGACCTAGGAAATATTGCATGGATTTTTTGTTATGAGGTAAAGGGATTTTAGACATTCCTCTTATCCTATCAGGACCAATAAGAATTCATTATTTGGATACGATAAATCCAAGGAGCTTTCCTTCACTCAAAGTAAAGAAATATTTCTTAGGATTGAGATAAATTCCATACCTCTAACAATGCTCAAAGATTTGTGTTAAATCATTTAAATGATTACTACGCTTTTTCAAATACACAGTTATGTCATCTAAATAAATTACCATTGATTTGTTCAACAAACCTTTGAAATATATGTCCATGGCTCTTTGAAATGTTGCACCGGCGTTGATTAACCCAAATGACATCTTTTGATAGGCATAGGTGCCCCATTTGGTTCAAAATGTGGTCTTTAGTAGGTCATCTGGATGTACTAGAATCTGATTATAACCTAAAAATCCATCCAGAAAAGACATCAATTCTGAGCCTGCAAGTGATTTCAATATCTGTTCCATAGGAGGTAATGGGAAGTTTTCCTTCTGACAAGCTTTGTTGAGATTGCGAAATTCTATACTTATTTGAATATCACCATTTTTTTTCCTGACTGGGACAAGGTTAGAAACCCACATTGAATGCCTTACAGGAAAAATTATTTTGGGTTTGAGAAGATTATTTAATTTAGATTTGATCTGATTTTCTAAATTCGGATGAATCTTTCTCAATTTTTGTTGCACAGGATTTTCATCAGATATCATGGGAATGGTATGTTGAATGATGGAAGTATCATATGTCTTGATATCCTCATGGTTCCAAGCAAAGACATTTTTGTATTTCTTTAACAACTGAACAAATGTTAATCTTTCATCTAGTGTAAGAGCGAGTCCTAGATTGATATTTTGAGGCTTAAGGTCAGTTCCAAGATTAATTAATTCAAATCTCAAAGTTGAACTTTGAAGTTTTGAGTTAGTGGGCTTCTTGAACCTGGCCTTAAGATCATATAAGTCTTCCAGCTTAACCACATATCTAGGCATGGAATTTGCAGTGATTTCTTTCTTACGATGGAGGTCATGTTGATATTCATCTATTATATGGTCATCATAAAAGCCTTCAAATGTTATAAAAATTATGATATCTGGATCATTAGTAAAGAGTTTTTAGTTGGTGATATTTTCGAGAATAGAAGGCCTAAAAATCAATTTAATAAAAAAGGGATCAGGGTTATAATCTCCTGGTGGAATGAGTTTGGATGCGACAATAGCCAAATTATCGGCACTTGCATTTTGGAGTCTTGGGATAGGGGAAATATTAAATGTTGTAAAATGAGAGGTGATGTCTTGGACTAATTATTTATAATGTTTCAAGTGTCCAAAGAGACAGTGTATAGTATTCCTTACCTACTTAATTACAATTTCTGAATCTCCAAACACTTGAAGGTATTTGATATCAAGGCCGATAGCTTTATAAACCCTTGAACTAATGCTTCATATTCAATAGTGTTATTTGTGCATTTGAATTCAAGTTTGAATGCTAACATAGTTTTTTCCCTTTCTGGGCTAACTAATATGCATCCATCTCTAGCTCCATCGTTAGATCTAGATCCATCAAAATATAATTTCCAAAATAAAGATTCAACAATAGGTCTATCTAAAATTTATAAATTTGGAGGCATCTGTTTGAGAATAATTTTCAATTTGTGATATAACAAAATTTTCCAAGAAGGGTGAAGTATTTGCATTAAAATTTCCTAGAGATTCAACTAAATAATTTCCAAAGATATTTCTGTTGTATGCGACGAGTTCATTTTCTCCCTCCAATTCTGTGATTATATACTTTTGATGTTTCTCTTGGTCCACCCTTATTTGGTTCGGCTTACCATTATAGGGAAGCCACATCTGAGACCAGTCGATTGTGAAATAACCATGAAGCTTTTCTGACCAGTCTCTGCTAAGGATTAAGTTGTAGAACTCTGGGATATCAGCCACAAGGATGTCAATGAAGTGACATACTTTCGGGTTTGATGAGAGTCGAATAGTGACTTGATTGAGTTCCCCTATAACTTCGACTTGACATCGAGCTAACTGCATAATGCAAACAACAAATTTTTTGGGTTCCACATGCAATTTTCACAAAATGTTCTTGCTAGAATGTTGGAAGAAGCTTCAGAATAACCTAGACAATTGTGTAGATTTTTATTGAAAACTTCAAAAGTTAGAAGAAATGGAGGAGTATGGGATTTGGATCTTGCTCCTATTAAAGTGATATCAATTCAAGTGAATTTATCTAATGAGGTAGTAGGAGGCCTTCCCATTTCTTGAGCAGCCTATGACATTACAATAGCGGGAAGAGGAGAAGTACATACTACTTTAAGTTCTTTGAGTAATAGCTTATATTGATGTTTTAACTTGCTAAGCTCATGGAATGTAATATTTTCCCTAATCTCTTTCATATCTTCAACAATGTTGTATTCCATTTCATTAGAGTAGCA
This sequence comes from Pinus taeda, assembly GCA_000404065.3. Lineage (NCBI taxonomy): Eukaryota > Viridiplantae > Streptophyta > Pinopsida > Pinales > Pinaceae > Pinus > Pinus taeda. The sequence continues at coordinate 16,260 of APFE031623935.1, forward strand.
GGGTTTTAGTTGAAGGTGAAGAATTTGATTGAGGAGGAGTGGTTTGAGTGGATTTGGCGGAATATTTCTTACCTATTACTTTATCTTTGGGAGTTGGAGTTGATTTATTTTTTGGATTTGTTTGGCAAATCTACGGTGCTCCTACTCCTGGTTGTGACAGGTAATGCTTCTTGTGCTTCTTCATTAGGAAGGATAAAATCCCACATTCCTTGTAATTCAACTATTTCTTCGTCATCAATTTGTTCTTTAGTTGTTGAGATTTCCTCTTCCTCTAAATTTGATTCAACATTTGATATGGTATTTGGAGGCTTAAGATCAGAGGAAGGGTTTCTTTGTAAGGTCTGTAAGCTTTCCTTGAGGAAGTTTCAGCTACCTATTTTTTGATGTCAACCATTTCATTGGACATGGTTTTAAGGACCTTTTGCAGTCCTTCAAGATCAAAAGGATCTTTAGGTGATTTTTTCTTGGATTCGTCTCTAAAATTTACCTTCTTGGATTTTCATTCTTCTAATGCATTCTTTTTCTCTAAATCTAAAATGTGTTTTTCTATAGTAATGGATTTTTCATGTTTTCTGCCAAAATTAGTTTGGCAGCCCTATCGACAAAAATAGTTGTGTTTGAGGGGAGAGCAGAAATGTACCATTCATTTTGGACTTCAACACTGGGCTTGAATGTTGTTGGGATTTTTTTCAATAACTTATCAAAACGTGAATTGAAGTCCTCTATTGGTTCTCTAGGTTCAACTTTCAAGTTAGAGAGATCATTGAGAAGATTAGTTGTGGATCGGTCATCTCCAAACTTGGTTAAGAACTGCTCCTGAAAGGCATGCCAACTATTAATGGAATCAGATGGTAACGAAAAATACCATGATCCTACTAATCCTTGTAAATTATAATGGAATAATCTTACAACTGCATCTTCTTCTACCACTGCATTCAGATTTATGGACAACATAAAAAAATTTATGTGTTCTTCAGCAGGAAGACCATCATCAGGGTTAAATTTTGGCAACCATTTCATTGGATGCGTAGGTATTGGGTGTAATGGTCCTACCATTCGAACAACTCCTAGATTTGTCCATGGTATTTGAGCCATAATGGGTATCTGTTTAGAGGAAGATGTTCCAGTAGTTGAAGGTTATTGGGTAGAGGAGGTTTGTGCTCTGGTACTAGTGTAAACCACGATCTAGAGTTGTGATGTGGATGATTGATTTTGTGATGAAGTGGATGGAATGAATGAGGGTGTTTCAGGTGATGATGAGAGAACCTCACTATGATCTTTAGAATATGTTTTCTTAGTTTTCCTTTGGTTTGGTAAAGGGAATTCAAATGGGGGGATCCCAAATTTTTTGCTCTGTGATCTAGTTAAACTTTGAGAGGAAGGAAACTGAGAAGAAACACTAGCTTGAGATAACTCAGATTATTTTTTAGATATTGAAATCCCCTACAGTTTATGGATTAAAGACTACACTTCAAGAGTTTTTATAGAAGAAGATTGATATTTTTTCTTTGGGATCTCAATAGTGGATTCTAAGGATTTCTTTACAACTTCTCGCCTAGGATTTGGGAATTTAGAATGTGGCCGTGAAGTTTGAGGTGATGGTGAGGGAATTTTACTCTTAGAATGGCTTACTGATTTATATTTTCTTTCCATTCATAGTTAGGCCCTCCTTCTAGCACCAAAATGTTGAAGCCTTGAAAATCATTGTGACAACATGGGGGAAAACCACCCGGTCTAGACCTTGAAAGTAGCTCCTTTTCCGTTTGGTATAGCGGGTCTGACTGGGGATAATGGGACCAATTTCCCAGAAAAGATTTAACAGTGATGGTTGGATGATATATGATGTAACAGGAAATGATTAAGCTAAGTGTAAACTAATCTAACTTATAAACACATGCGTATATCCTATTTTAACACTATTTAACTATAAGTATACCCGGGAATCAAATACGATATACGATCTACAATTATGTCTTACAACAATTGATAATAAAGATCATTCAACTATAACAAGAAATTAAATTGTTTAACAGTAATCATTTTGGATGAATAGTTAGACAAAACGATTGAGAAAAATATATCGCATGTAAAATCGTTCATGTATTCACAACAGAATGAGAGCTAACATCATACAGAAGTGCAATAATGCTAAAACTATAGTTCATATTTTCATACATAAGACAATTGCAAGAATAAGTATTGTTTGATACATAAATAAAACATGATCATAAGATAAAAGTACCATATATGATAAGTCCTGCTCATGTGCTTCAGGAATATTGACCCAATTTAAATCAATCCAACACATTCTAAGAGTAGAAAAGTACATTTCATTAGAGCATGCTAGATATTTAAAGAAAATAGATCATGCTTCATTCATTTCATCAAAAACTCCTCAAAAGTACATAAGTGCAATGTTTTGAAAAGTGTTTTTGATAAAATTTATGGACCCCTCTTTAAATGCATGAGAGAGGTTAAAATACTAAACTATATGTCTTAAAATACATTATTACAAAAATAAATGAGGAGGTTTCAAACAACCTTCCTCAAAATATGCAAACATAAAACTAAAATAAAAATAAATTAATGACTAGCTCCTTTGAACTTGATCTCTAAAGTCACAAATATTAGTCATGGGCTTAACCTAAGACAGTTGGTTGATCGCAAATTTTAACTTCCCAGCAAATATGGTATCTGTTAGTGTTGGAACCATCTTTTGTGTAGATGTTGTTAAACATCTCAGAGTCATCCATTGGTTGTGTGGTTTTACTAAAAACTACCAGTTTGCCTCCTAATTCAGCGTGTTTAACTGTTTGTTTGCCTCCTCCTTTTCCTTCGTTGCCTGTTACCATTGCTACTCTAGCTGTTTGGGATTAGGAAGAAATATTGGTACACATTCCTTGACCAGATTGGCGGCATGAATATTTTAGTTAATGGCTTCTATTATGTTGTTTTCTACTATCATTGCTTTCATTCTTTCCCTTTCTGCCTATTTCAACTGAGTATCCCAATTCGTGAATATAGTATCTTTATGAGACTCTTCCAGTTTTGGCAGTTTAGGCTTCCTCTCATCCTTTGATTCTTGCTAGGTGATAAATTTAGAAACCCTTTTTTGGATTTCATCATACTCGAGCCTCATATCAATAATTTGGTTTGTTAATTTATCACTGGTCTCACAATAAGGATTTTTCTGCGATATTTTCTAGCAAAATACTTCCTTTTGCTACATTAGTAAGGAATTGAGGATGAGGGATTCCTTAATGAATTCATCAATTTATGGATTGTCTCTATGTTTATCTATCATGGCTTGTATCTGCAAATCCTTTTCTACTAAGTTGGCTTGATGTTTCATTCTCATCTGTTCAAATTCCTTTTCGAGCTGGGCTACTTGTAATTATGCTTGTTGATTAGATTTTTCTTGGGCTAATCATTGTTATAGAAGTAGAATTCTTTGTTCCTTTTCCTTGAGCAACATTTGGACCTCTACCACCTTGTCAATAGTTGTTGTGGCATAGGCTCCCACGAATTGTGACAGCTTTGTGAGATTCTCAGATGGGTCGATAGGCGAGTCCATCCATATGATGTCCATTGGTTCATTTTTCGGAGTCATAACAGCTACAACGTGTAGTTTTCTTTTCTTCCTTTGTCTCTTGACTACAACTTTGTGGGTAGGGCTATGGAATACATCTAGAGGAGGTATTTCTTCAATTCTTAAAACAATTTCTAAAGTAGGAGTAGCAGGAATGATCTTAATGTCCTGAATGCCTGTAGCTCTTTCCTCTGTTGTTTTTGGATTCAACTTATGTTGGGTTTGCTTGGAGTTTACATTCCATATGTTTTCTCAGGGTTTGTATCTATGTGGAGCTTTTTGTTGAACTGTTCCCATTCTTGTTCGAGGTCAATGACTGGATCTTTACCTATCTGAATTGAAGTAGAAGCAACTTCTGCTTCTTTCTTTGCTTTGGCCTGCTCGACCGTCTCCTTTGTACTTCGAGTTGTGTCTTTTTCAGATTCTTTATTGGAGTTTCCTCCCCCATTTTGAGATTGTTGCTTTGAGTGCTCTGATTCATGCATAGATCTCTCTTGAGTTTCTTCTTCAGAGTTTTCTTTGGAGGTAACATCCAAGCTTACGCTGGGAGTTGGCTTCCTTATTGGTTCAATCTGTTGTAGGTCTAATGGGACCTTTAATAATCTCTTTTTTCTGTGCACATGGAAAGCCTTAACATCTTCCGGGGTCAAGAGTAGTGATGCCATATGCAAAATTTGTGAAAATGTTTCTGGTTATCAGAAGAGGTCATCAAAGGCATCCTCTTTGTGGGTGAACCATTTTACTTTTACTGTAGTAGTAAATTCCTTAACAATGCCATTTGGTTTGTACTGCCTTCTCGAAATTGTAGCTAATTTCAAATACTTAATAATCTCTAGTTCTTTTAATGCATGTACATAATCATGTAGTGAGAAAGCACCACATTGTAATGGGAATGTAGGCCAAATGGCCTTCTTTTGCTCTTTTAGTCCTCTGCTTATTCCACCTTCCCCTGTTGTCTAGTAGGCTATTTCTCTGGCCATTAGTTTGTTAGAGACATAATATGGGAGGACATATGGTGAAGAAATTCTCCCAAAAGCTCTGATGTAGGTGAATGTTTCTTCCCCAAACCATTTGGCTACTAGTAAGATATCTACTTCGGTCTCTTTAGAAAACCTAGGGGTGGTTTTGTCATAAACTTATTTATGAATGGGTAGCATAACCCCTTGACAAATCTTATAAAAATGGGGGTGGAATTGAGATTCCCACAAAATCTTATGGCATATATGGATGGGAAGTGGGTTTGTACAATCCACTTCCATCCCACATTGGGAAATTGAGAACAAAAACAGATTGCGTCCATAACAAAAGCACTCATGAAAAAGGGGGATAAACCCTTAAAGAGGAATTTATTTTCCTTAGATATTATATAATGGACTTTGCCAAATTATCTGATAAAATTTGTGCCCAGTTCATTATTGTTGCATATATTAACGGGAGCCAATCCATGGAAAACTTGGTGCTATCAGGTGAACTAAATAGCAAACATATCATTGCTACTGCAAAACTATGAGGGGAAGAAATGGATGTCGTTGAGTACATACAAGTTTTATCCCATTTGAGCTTGCCTTCGCTTGATTTCCAAGTCTGCGTGATGTCTGGCAAGTCCTCATTTTCCTTGGAAAATTTCTCAAGGAAATGTTTGTAGTAGAACTTTTGTAGCTAAGGTAATTGGTACAGTAGTTGTAGGTTGTTTGCTGAGAAAGACCCCATGACCTCTTGCCTATGATTCTTAAAGGTTCTGTCTGTGATGTCTACCATGTCAATTTCCCATTTGACCATGTCCGTTTATGGGATTATTTTCGGTCTTGCATCTATGTGGTGCAGGAAAGAACATGTTGTTTTGAAATAAGAGGCATCAGATGACTCTTGAGCATCTATCGTGACCTTTGTTACCGGTGGCTTAGGCTATTATTCTTATAACAAGTTGTACATGGCCTCCCATGTTGAAGCTCCTTTGTCTCTATTGCATGTGGTATCAAAGAAAAGCGACACCATTTCTGATTTATCAGATGGAGTTCCCTTCCTCTTCTTCGCCATTGTTTCCAACGATGTTCTCTTTAGAGTTTTCCTGAAATGGAGAAAAACGAAAGTTATCGGATAAACACGAGCGAGAATGATAGTGAGAATAAATGATACAGTTAATCCCAAAAATGTGACAAGATATGAGCTATTATTCAAAACGCAGAAGAAAATATATCATATCATGTCGAGCCACTCTTTAACATAAATTCCATTAAACTCATTAAATAGCCACTAAGGCTTGTTATGAATGCTTTTATTACTCATTAAATTACTACATCCTAAACGGGAAGGAAAAACTTTTAAGGTGGCCGGTTATAATTGCGAGAATGCCAATTTTGCGGTTGCGATGCAATATCACAAATCACATTATCACATATTTGATTATTCACTTTCTCAAAGTTCTTTAGAATTCTACGGGCTGCGAGATAAGCAAGGTATTCTTTACTGTTTGGAGTGTAGTTTGCCTAAAGGAGTAATTACTTCTTAAAATGATTTTCACTACGTGGTGGACTTAACTTACAATTTATAGCATTTGTTTTTATCGTGTTTGGGCTTTATCGCATTTCGAAAGCTCGCACATTTCATAAGATTGGCATTTTAAGTAAATTGAAACGATGCAATGAGGTTGACTCGTTCTATTGCAATATTGCATCTCACATTTTAGGACATGTGTTGTGAGTTGCATCCCTTGTGTATGCCGATATGCGATTGTGATAAGCACTTCATTTATAAGAAATTCTTTAAATCTTAGATTTTGAATGAAAATTCTAATGATGTCTAATTCAAATGCGGTGATTCATTCTACCACAATTCTCGGATTTCATTTGTTAATTAACTCTTCAACGCACTTGGTCCAGCGTTATGCGAAAAGGTGGGAATTTCTAGTATTAGAGGGTTTTGACTCGATATCCTGATTTATTCCTAAAAGTTAAAGAAGAAAAAAAATGCCTAAGTGCTAAACTTTTCTTGGAGGTTTTTTTTATAAAAAGGTCCCCATTTATTAATAGAATATTAACCATTAAATTAATAAATGGGGGGGATGTTGAGTAGCACAACAGGTTCTTGCAAACCCATCAACATACCTTAGGTGAGATCTCACTTGTTCACAGGTGTTGAAGATATTTTGGTGTATGAGGGGGTTTGGTTAGCTTAAATATGAACCCTAGATCATCCCTATGCACCAACAAAAACATTATTTAATTCTTAATTAGGATTTTTATAATATGAAAAAGACAAAAAAATCAAATGTTAAAAAATGAGGGGATGGGAAAAGATATTCTTTATGAATGTTTGGTAGCAATTGTCAGTCATGTCACCCTTGAACAAAGCACACCACTATGAATATTTTCCTCATGATGTTGGGATTTAGTAGGACCCTAGGAAGTTGAACCTTATTCCTACGTTCTTATTCCTATAAATGGTTACGCTTCCAATCATATGGAGAGTATTTTGATACCTCATATGTCACAGACATATAACTATTCATTCTTGAGTCTTTATTTCCAACGTGAAAATTGTGTCACATTTATGTTAAAGGGAAGTAAACTCCATGTCAACCATTCTATGGTGTCTCTTGCCTCAATACATCAACTACTCCTGGTTGTCAAGCCACTTTTAACATCAGGTGTATCTTCATCATGTACTCATGTTAATAAATAATATCACCATTGACTACCTCCACTCTTCAGTTGTTCAACAAAAAACAAACTCTAGGGACTTCAGAGGCTTCACCTCCATGCTTAACATAAAACACAATGGTTCCACCCACTGAAGGGAATCCAAAACCCACTATAAGAAATCACAACAAGAAAGGCTCTGGAAGTCCTCCCTTCAAGAATATGAGGATAAATCCTTCCACCCTAGCTTCCAAGTGACTCTAGAGAGAACTATATCCACCCTATGACCAACGACGAATTGAGAGGCCATTATCCTCACCTGAGATATATTCTCATGGCAGTCTTTCCAACTGAATTCATCTATGCCTGATGCTTCTTCTTGGTCATGAACTTTAGGATTTCTCTATTACCGATATTCACCATTTTTTTATTGTTTTTCAAAATGTATCCCCTCCCAGCTCTCGTCCACACAATTTTCACTCCTATGGTTGAATTCCTATTTCTCCCATCTACCTGTACAACCCCCACAATCCATTAATTTTTGGTCCTTTTTTCTTGTCATGTTTTTCCAAGGCAACATGGCCTTTGTACCTTTCTTGCAATTCTATTAATTCCAGGAACCAACCTATTAAAACACACAACAGCTAGCCTTCAATGGTTGTCCCAACCATTTATATTTTCATACCTTAGGGAACTTACACCATCCCAATCAAGCTACCTCCCTAGTCTCTAGAATCTGTGTTCCTTAACCCATTTTAATTTATAAATCAAAATACATGGAAATGTTTACATGGAATTCATAAGTAAAATATAACTAGGGCTGCCACAAGCACACATCCATTCACACTGGCCATATGCATATATACGTGTGTGTGGGTGGGTGGGCATGCATTTGATTGAGGCCAATGTGAATTTGGAATATGGGTCGACACAAATTTGTGTAGAAACTTCATGTGACCTAACCATGTGACTAGGTCTTGGGGTCTATGTTCAAACCAACATTGACATCATCATGACATAACTCTTGACACATGGCACGCTCTGAGTGAGCAGAGGTCAAATGATGTGGAGGAGGTGCAAGTATCATTAATGCTCACACAAGTTATCAATCATCCCATCGTTCATTAAATCACCAATGGTTAGATATGCCTTGAGATGCATGAACTTTAACCCTGTTAAATAGTGGACAAGTCCATGCTCCATATATTGTAGATTTCATCATAAAGTCATAGATATGATATGAAGATGCTTTACATTTAACAAATTTGGTGTTTTTAATAATAAATTTGGTCTTTTTTCCCTTATGGTAGTTTCTGAGTTCAAATTAATATCTTCTCATCCAACAAGAGTTTGACCAAGTGTAATATACCATTGGAAAGGTATTGAAGATGAATATTCAACCATTCCATCCTTATATTAATTTGAGCATCATAAATTCAACAAAAAATCAATAAAAATTAAGCTACTTTTATACCATTTGATGTGATCTTGTCAAGACACTAGGCTATCATATTACTTCCTTTGACTTATCTTTTGAGATCAATGATACTTTTGTTTCCTTTGACTTAGCCTTTGACATCAATGACACTGGTTGCCATCAATGAAAGCATTGTATCCAACAATATCCCCCTTTTCCATTGATGGCAACACCATCATAGATTGACGGTAATTAATAGCAATAACCGAAACTCCCCTTGTCAAGTGGATGCTAGTTCATATTTTGTTTTCTCTACGTTATTTCCCAATGCCTACTTTCTTTCCTTATATATCTATTTTCTTCGCATTCTGTTCCCAATGACTGGTTTCTCTCCTTCTATATCAACTTTTCCAAATGTCTACTTTCTCTCTCCCTTTGACATCAATGTAAAAGGGTGCTACTAATCATGGTTGTTCATCAATGCTTCATAATTGTTTATACATTTTCTCGTGGGCCTATTTATTTGTGAAAGAATTATCCCCCTAAGAATATGCTCCCTATCATGTGAATCTCACCTTGCTAATAAATTCTCCTCCTGTGAAGTTTCCTACTATGCACACACTCTTCTTGTTAGAGGTTGGAGGGAAGACCAATACTTCTTCATAGTTTCTTGTTGTCATATGCTTCTTGAAATAACCCTTGTATTTTATATTTGAGATATCACCTCCACATGTCATCTGAATTTACTATATCTAACCTAATATGAGTTTCTTAGCTTCCTTGGACTACTTAATTTATCTTTTCAAATGGTTGTACTCCACCTAAATAACTCCCTTGCTCAATTTCTCCCTCTTCCAAGGGTATTATCATCCTGCATGTATCCTCCATAATCTTGCTTCTTCAAGTTTCATTTAAAAAAAAAAAATCTTGAAGAAGACTTCACAAATAGATTAGATCTAACCTTGGTTGTTATTATTTCACTCTCCATGCTTTGATGTTCATTCTTGAGTTAGAAGAGAGTCCTTCTCCCTTATGTTAGAGCCTAGATTTACCTCAGGCTGAAAAGGTAAGCTTCTAGGTCCACATCAAACCACGCTCATCCTGGTAGCTAGCCCTACCAGGTCAGGAGAGGGCTCTCTCCAGGTCAATCTCATCTAATTATGCTCACTAAGGGCTTGAAATGACTGATATAGCTGCTAATATTAGGCTAGGTATAGATGTAAAGGAGGTTTTTTGATAGAATGGTGTTTTTGTGGGCTCTAAGGGAAAGGCAGATTTTGGGTGCAGGGAATGAGGCACAGTCTTGCAGGGATTTCGATGGGGCGAGGTAGGCAATTGCAATTGGAACTATAAATCAAGTGAGGTGGATGGATCAGATTGAGGAGGATTTGAATAGGGCAAGGGATGCCATGGATCCTCTCCAAACAGTGGAAACCATTAAAGACTAAAGCAAACTTCAAGTAGAGCAGTGCAATTCTCAATGTATTCTACTTACACTCTTATTTGTTTAGCTGAGAAGAAATAAAGAGAAATGATACATATAACACATGAATAAATTCACAAAGACAAAAGAAAGTAGTGTACCAAAAAAAATGCCACAGGTATCCCAAAGAATGCTGCGAATCCTGGTCCCAATTCCTTAGCCAAAATACTGATGTGAGTGTACAATGAAGCTCAAGGCTTTCTCAAGAGTCCAACCATGCTAATGACTGAAAGACAACATAATATAGACAAAAATAGCTCCTCCTTGCCTCTAGGGGTCTATCTCACATGTTTAGGAGCTGATCCAACTGATCCTAAATTGGGAATTGGAATCTACGCAACATAACAACATGCCTCTAGAAACAAGGAAACTGGTTCATTCAATTTCAAACAACCTTTAAACTGATGAATCTACCTCTACAAGTAAAAATATAACATATTTACATCATTATAAATCAATTTTCATCAAATTACATCATAAATTTTCCATTAGGAAAGTGAAAAAGTCAAAGTAGGCAAAACTAGGTGAAAAACAGAGTAAAACTGGGTCAAATTGGCAATTTTTCCTCTATGCGTCATTCCTGATTCTCTATGCACTGCGCCTGTTTGGACCCACTTTTTGAGGCCTTCCCAATGTCCAAATCAGCTCCAAGTGTGCTTTTTGGAAAGGTCTATCCGTCTACTTTCCAACCCAAGTGGAAATTTTCAATTTTTCCTTCATTTTCCTTGTCAAAAATCAAATCTCCCAAGACTGCTTCCTGTGTGTCAAAATATGGGTAGTGAGGTCATTTTTTGAGTGTTTTTTACCTCTTTAAGGGCTCAAAACATGCCCAAATTTCTTGGCCATAGGTAGGAAAGCATAAATTTTCATGAAAAATCCAGAAATGCAAAGTTTTTGTGATTTGGAGCCCTCTAGCAAAAGTGAGCACCACGTGGCACGACGCATAGGGAGGAAAACTCTATTTTTTGTGCAAAAAATTTCCAAAATGAAAAAATTGCTCCAAATTTTTTGAAATTTGGGCTGGACCTTCTTTATCAATAGCTATGATGAGCCAAGGATTCCTCGTCTAATATCTGAATTCAATCATGCTCCTTTCACCTCCTTGAAGCCTTCTTCAATTTTGCCTTTAAATTCCTTATTCGCGATTTGCAAACCTTGTTCCGCGCCATGTAATGAAATGCCATGTATCTCAACAAGTTTTTCTCCTTGTTGGCCTTCAGTCTCTCTAAGTGGATGTTGACTCTCTCGAGCCAAGACTCCTGATCGGCATTGATCTCTCGCTTGAGTGAAGTGAACTCCATCCTCCTCCTTTGGGCAGCTTGGTGGTTCTCCCGAATGTTTTGTAACTCCATGATTGTATGTTGATCTTCAAGCTGCTTATTCCTCTACTCCAAGTATTTTATGATCCACTTATCCCTCTCTAAGTTGAGGGACAAGGCTCTGATTTCTGTCTGTTGCTCTTGGATGATCTCTCTAAGATTTGTGTTTTCCGGGCCCATGTATGTATCATCATCCCCAATAAGAATAAAGTCCCGCTCACTTGAAGGCCCCTCATCCTGCATTGGCATATTGCCTTTGTCCTGAACCTATGGTGCTGATGATGGAAGCAAGGCCCCTTCCACCCCAGGTGGAGATAACACTCGCTTTGCTACCGCAAAGAACTTCCTGGTGCCCTTTCGATAAGTGATGAATACCAGCACAGTAGCAGTGTGTGTCTCATGACCTTCATGTTGATAAGAAGGTCCTCCTGTCTCGAGCAAAGTCTCTGAAGGTCCTTGAGAAGCTCTGAAAAACTCACGAGAGATGAAATCATCCCAAGTGATGCCCTGCAAGCCAAGCTGATGAATAACCACAATTTTGATAAGAGAAAAATGATAAATACTGTTAAACTGCTGCTGAGGGGTCTTGTGCTGCACTAGAGTGGTCATCCTTTCGATATTTCAGCACATGAAGTAAGGAATTTTCATCATTTGTACCTATGTGAAATGGATGAGCAGCCTGATATGATAAGCATACAAACGGGAGAACCGGCCCTCACAGCTGAAATACTTCATAATCAATTTCATTAAAGGAGCATATTCATATCTGATATACTGAAAAGGAAACACTCTCTTGAGCTGCCTCAAGAAGCCAGGCTTAATGTACAGTTCATAATACTGCCGGTCAATTTTCTGCCTCTTGTTCCATGGCTCTCCAATGTTGGTAATACTGGTTGCTAATGAAATGGATTCTGGTGTTAACGTGAAAGTAACACCAGCTAGAGTGGCTTGATCACCATGTAAATGGAGTACAAACAAACGAGCCAAATCATGATGAAACTGAATGCTAACAACCCTCTCACAAAATTCATAACATGACTGATGTCAAAAACAAGAGATGGCAAGTGGGCAGGCCTGCAATTCAGCAAGGGTGGTTGGTTCTTCTCTGATATGTCTGCCACCTCTATGAGGTCTCCTGGGTGGATGTCCTCTGTAGGTGAGTCACTTTGGGTCTCCTCTTCATAATCATATGAAGAAGCAGATGCCATGGCTGCTGGTTGATAAAATGTCTTGAAGAAATAGGTGTTGATATGTCAAACTGTCTTGTACTACCTTTGATGATGTGTTTGACCTTTGTTTTGTCACCAGGGGAAAACAATGAAATGAGGGACAGTAAGGGGAGGGAAAAATAGTGGAGAATTAAGGGATTGTTGGGAGAGATTTAGTTAGTGAAATGTGGGATGTTTTGGGGTTATAGGATTAGGGTTTGGCGATTTATAATTGAGATTTTTGAAAAGGGAATTTTGGATACGGGATGAGTGAATTTAGGGGGTAGGGGAACTAAGGGAATAATGAAGTCAAGGGACAAATGGGATGAGGGAGTGAATTTGGTGACAAAACAGTGAATTGAAATCCTAGCAACAAGTTTCTTTGAGGTACTTTTAAAAGGTGGGGTTTGATTGTTTTAAACAAGCACCATGAAACACACACCATCAAACCATCATTGAACCATCATCAAACAGCTTTGAAAGGTCTACCTACTTGTATCAAGCTCAATCCATGCAATTTCAGGCGATTGGAGTAAGTTTGAGCAGGGTTTGGGTTCTTTGGCTATGTGTGTCGTGCAACACGCCCAATGCACTGTGCCTCACTAATGCGTCATGCACTTGTGATTTGACACTGGATACTGAGGCCTAGTGTGCCGCGCCGGCTGTATGCGCCGTGCCTCCTGCCCAGTGCGCCGCGCCAAGCAACCTAGTGCGATTTTCACCCAAACTTCACACTCACTCACCAAAATGGTTGTGTCTTGCTTCTCTTTTGCAAATGAACTTATCCAATGAAGGAAGAGCTTATAAACAAAGAGATTTTGAAATTTTGGCTCATGAAACCCACTTTCATAATGTTTTACAAATGACTTTATCTTTAAACTCTGTTTTTTGGACTTTTTCACTTCTTTTAAGTTTTATGATGAACTAAATGACCTGAGCTTTTCTTGTTTGCAGGTGTTGGAGCTTTTGGGCTAAGGAAAGAAACCAGAGTGTAGATGAAGGAATTTTACGATGAAGAAAACAAAATTTTCATGATTTTTGTACAATAAAAGCTAAATACTATTTTTTTCCTCAAAACAAAGTTTTGAGGAAAAGCACAATTTCGAACACTTGGTGATGAAATTTATTGATGTTGAAACCTCCTCATGGCCTGTTGGTAATTATTGTACACTTTGAAGCATTTATTGATGAAACCCTAATGGAACCTTGACCTAATTGACAATGAAACCCTAAAGACAACCTTTTGCAATTTTAGATAAAAAGAAAACTGTATATGCCTTTTTTAATGAATAGACATTGAACCAGCAGGTAAATGACATGAGGGACATGAGGAAAACCACTCTCATCAGATGATCCATGTGCCTAATGGAATGCAGATGACTGGGTGGGACACCTAATATGAAATGCAACAAGGGGATTTGATCTTTGACGGAGGGGTGAAGATACCAACACTAACACCTTAAACCACCTTAAATTTATCCTACAACCATGTGCTATATGTTCTTCATTATGAAACTTGAAACATTCTATGTTGGGTTTTGAATATTGGTGGGAATGGTCCATATGACCTATTATTTTAACTTATGTTTCGATTTTCCATATATCTATTCCTAGAGTTATGATAGAATCCTCTCTCCCTAGCATAATTATTTATGGCATAGGATCTACGATCCCTCACTTTATATCCAAATTTAGTGCATGAAAAAAATGCCCAAAAAACATATTTTGATACATGGTTGCATGAAGTTTTCTGGATGAATCATATCTTCTAAAGTTGTTCCTTGGAAGAGATTCATCTCTTTGCTAATATTTGACTACTATTCTACCGCTACTTGTGGATCCCTTGAGAATATGTTTTGTTATGGTGAGCCTTATACTTTCATCCTAGTTTCTTCTTTTACTTGGGATAGATGTATATTATTGATTCCTGGTGTCTTTATATGTGTCATCCAAGATGTCAAAGTGAACATGCTTGCCCTGATTAATCACTTGATTAGAATCCTCAATTGAGTTGTTGTTGGATCCAATGAATGCATGCACATGATTCCTAGGTTGTTCTCCTTTTTTTTTTTTTTTTTTTTTTTTTTTTTTTTTTTTTTTTTTTTTTTTTTTTTTTTTTCACATCGAAAAATCTTAATTTTCATTGATAATATCAGAAAATTACATGTTGTAGATGCTGATATCATATGTATAATAATGGGAATAAACCACTTACAATGTTGAAACTCCAAAAGGAGTACATGTCAAAAACTTGAAAAAACAAGCTTCAAATCATTTACAAAAAATGAGCTGAAAACCCTAGCAAAGAAAAAAAAGAACAAAAGCCAAAAAATCCATAGAGGCAAAGAAATTTCAATAGATGAGCTATGACATATAAACATACACGCAACAATTGGAAAACCACTAAAGGCTAGAATATATCGAGGGCATAGGCCACCTGGGAGCCCAAAACAAATAGCCCACAAATAGGCAGTAGAAGGAATAGGGCATAAACCCCAATAGAACCAACTACAACCATAATGCAAATCAAATTTGCAGCACCAGCGGAGAGCGCTCATGGTGATGTCGACAAAGAGGTCGCACCATTCAGACAACGAATAGCAAACTTGACACAAAATACACGTAGGAATATGCACAATACGCCTCTAGTACAATGACGACAGCAAACGGTAAGCCTCAGAGACTTGGTTAAGAGCAATGGAAATGCATGAACCAGGGGCAGAGGCAGATAGCTCAGCCACCTCACCCCCACTCCCTCAACTCCCCCCCCCCCCCCAAAATGCATGTATGATACCAGAACCAACGCACAAGAAACTCCACCATCAAGCATTGCTGACAACAAACGAGAACCACTAGAGACCAGGTCAAGAAGCATAAGAGAGGTATGAACCATTGGCAGAGGTGGTTAGGGTTCAGCCTCCATACCCCCTCTCCATCAAATCCTAATAACCAAGACTTGTTTTGTTGAGGGGAGATATTTGGATGTTGATATGTGATCTAATGATTCATATCTTTACGAATATTCAAGTTTCTATTGATTTGATCTATCTGTCCTCTACAATGCACAATTTCTTCTTCCAAATTCTCACAAATTTCCTCCTTTTGTTCAATTGTTCTGACAGAAACTCCTTTATCCTTTTAGCTTATTCTCATTCAACTTTGAGAGAGACAATGGCTTTTGCACCCTGATATCTATCTCATAGTTGTTGTTTTAGTAGTCCCGACTTCTTTCTTAGAGTTTTTATTTCTTTTAATGCTGTTATGAGTTATCCTTCATAATCTACCTTTGCTTCAATTTCTTCTTTCACTAAGAAAAATATCTAACCTCTTTCATCATCAATCATACTTTCATTTTTCTCGTAATCAATTTCTTCCTTTAATTAAGTACAAGCTTTTCTTTTTGGAATTTCATCTTTTCTTATGTTCCTTAGACTTGAATTTCACTTCATCATCACTATCATCCATTTTTGCATAAGGACATTTAGAAGCATAGTGTCATATTATTCCACATTGAAAACATTTAAAAGGAAGCTTACCTTTAAAATTTCCATTCCCCTTCTTTAGATTTATGACAAAATTGTCTTCTTCTTCATCTAGTTCATAGTTGGAGTCTTCATGATTCCCGTGTTCTCTTCCTTGGCTACTTTAATTGTTGCTTATTTGATTCCTGACTTGTCATTTTATGTTGTTAGCTCATATTCAATGAGTGTTCCATGAATCATATCCATGCTCAGCTTATCCATGTTTGATAACTCTTCAAGGGACGATACCTTGGGATTTAATCTTGAAGGAAGTGACCTTCAAATTTTTTGAACAATATCAGCTTCCTTGACTTCTTCATCAAGATATATGATAGAGTTGAAAGTAATTTCTAATCAAATAAAATATGAATCACTATTCTCATCCTCTTCCATTTTCAAACTTCAAATTGACCCCTATAAGATTGAAACTTTGCATGCTTCACTTTCTTGTCCCATCCATAACAAATTTTGAGCTTTTCCCGTAGCTCATGGGTTGAATTGCAATTAATTACTTTAGCAAATTCAATATTTGATAATCCACTCAAGATGGCATGTTTAACTATTGCATTAGTTGTATAGAGAGTCTTACCAAGTATATGAATGTGAAAAGTAGCAGGAACTTGATAATCATTCTCTACATTTACCCAAACATTATTACCTAAGTATATGATGTAGATTTCCATTCTTATCTTCCATAAGGCATAGTTGGTTGCATCATACTGAGGAGTCTCTCCTAACTATTTGATAGAGGCCATCTTCCCTATGATCAACCTTCTAGTGATTAAATGTTCCTGAAGGAACCTGCTTTGATCCCAATTGTTAGACGAAGGATTACACTGAGATGGGGGGTGAATCAATGTAATGGCCAATCATCCATTTAAACAATTTAGAAACGTATTCATGCATCATTAAAGAACATCATCACATCATTATAAGAGAATAGAAAATGTATGTGGAAACCATTTTGGGAGAAAATGACAAATTATTTTTATCTTCTTTAGTTTTTATTACATAGATTCACAGACACCAACTTGTTGGAGGCACCAAGTTACCCCCAAAATGTGCAAGAACCGAATTCTTGTAGGCACCAAATCGATTAAGGCACCAAATTTAAAGATATGAAAGTACTGACTTGTAGTAGGCTTCAACCTAATCTAGGCACCAGCCTTAATGGATTCACCCTCCTCCTTCTTCAAAATTTTGTGGAGCACTTTTCACAATCTTTCAAATTGGATCCACAAGCTCTTCACAAAACACTTTTTCCAAATTTGATCAACATTAACTTGTCCTTCATCTCTTGCATCGACATTCAACCTACTAATATGACTCAAAACATTTTGAAACAACTTATTTTCCATGAAAGCATATCCTCGTGGATTTTCATGTCCCTTACATTGATCACAAGATAATACAAACAATTTCCCCCTTTTAAAAAATCAAATTGCCCTCAATTTAACCAATAAAAACATTATGAAAAATTAACTATTCTAGTATTTGAACCTTTCTAGTATGTTGCCTACAAAATGCACTTTTATTGGCACATGTTCTACATAATGCTCTTTTCCAATTTGTTTAAGTGTTAAAAAAATGCACTTTGGTGGGCAAGAATAACTTCCAACAAAATCCACTGAAGTCGAATCTTCAACCTCTCCTGAACCAAATAATGTCAAAACCAATTTGGCAACTATGCTAGTCGTTCATGTCACCCATCAGGTACATATTCAATAATTAATGATTATATTTGTAAATTTAAAGCATAATCCTTTGATCTTAACCATACATAGTATATATTAGACAATATTCAAACGCACGACTATATACAACAAAACTTACGAGGCAATGCATGACCAAAGTTTACTAGTCAATGCTTTTGGGCCAATACACAACCATAACAGAACCAAATCCTTCGGTCCAAATCATAATAGAGGTTACAAGTCTAACTCTTCAGGCCAAAACTTAACAGAGCTTACATAACCATACAAGAGCTTATGCCTTCGGGCCAATACACAACCATAATAAATTTTATGAGCCAATGCCTTCAGGCCAAATCACAACCAAGTTTACGAGCCAAAGCCTTCAGGCCAAATCATAACAGAGCATATGAGTCAAAGCCTTTAGGTCCATAATGAACTAATCTTACAAGCCAAACCATTTAGGCCAATACACAACTAAAGCTTATGAGTCAACACTTTTAGGCCAAATCACAACAATGCTTACGAGCCAATGACTTCAGGCCAAATCATAACACAACTTTACGAGTGAACACCTTCAGACTAAATCATAACACAACTTTACAAGTGAACACCTTTAGGTCGAATCATAACCATAACAAAGAAAATTCCTAATGCTAATATAAGACCATAATAGAGCTAATGTCTTCGGGACAATGCACACCAAAACTTATGGGCCAACGCCTTTGGGCCAATATAATACCATAATAGGGCTAATGCCTTTGGGCTAATTCATAACCATAACAGAGACAATGCCTTTTGGCTTTAGTCATAATGGAGCTTACGACCATGCACCACATAACTTACGAACCAATTCCTTTGAGTATCTGAACCATACATATATATCAATAAATAAGCACACATCCAATCGTATAGGCCACACGCATTTATATGTGTGTGTGTTTACAATAATTTTAATTGGGGCATGTTAGCTTTGTTGGCGTTTGGCCCAAAAATGGATCCAAAATACTCCCAAATCTCCAATGTTTGCTTAAAATCATGCAAAGGGATCCAAAAATGCTCTTCGAATCTTCAAAAGTGCTTAATATCATCCCAAGATCGAAACAAGCAAGGGAGGAGAGCCCTTGGAAGGGAAAAAATGCACTATCAGGAGGCCAAAACATTGAAAAATCAGTGAAAAAATACATATCGGAGGCTCTAACAGTTGAGGCACAGCAGCCATTAGATCTGGCCGATCAACGACCCAAATCTAAGCGGCTAATCGCAATCGGTGCTATCACAAAGGAGGACTTACGGAGGGGTGCACGACACTGCCGATTAGCGATCTCCGATGATCGGATCGGTGGGTCACATCGGCGGGAAACATATGTTGTGTTATATATATATATATATAAATATATTTTTAATATACTATATATAATAATATATATATATATATATATATAATATATATATATATCTATATATATAAGGCCCGAGCATTGAGCAATCAGCGATTGTGATTGGATTGCATCATTGTATTGCATTGGCACTATACCATGGGGCGGAGCCTAGGCACAGGCATGTGTGTGACCTAATGGGCCAGACCCGACGAAATTATATGCGACATTTGATAAGTTTTGAAGTCCTCATGAAGGCCTACTTTTAATGTATTTTAATGTATTTCATTGTTTAAATGAAATAGAAAGGAACACATGATAGCGCCAATAGTGATACAGCCCGGACCTGAAAGGGTTCGAGAATGATATTATATAATATTTCAGGTCCGGGGAATGCCATATTTTAGTGTTTTTGTGTATTTTCATTGTTATAACGAAATACAAAAGGGAACTTGGTAGCACCGATAGTGATACAGCCCAGAGCCAAAAGGGTTTCAGAGTTAAAATATATACTGTTTTAGGTCCGCCAAAGCCGATTTCGCGTGTTTTTCAATGTGTTTTGCGGATTTCCAAATACAAGGAAAACACACAGGATCAGGGTTTTGTGAATTGCAATGGCGATAAGGGTGGACCCAAGAGAAGAATAAACCAGTGTTGAATACCTTTGAAGTCTGAAAGGACAGAGAAGGTGAGATTTAGTAGTGATGGTTGTGTTTTCTATTTAAAACAGAAATATACATTGTTTTCAACAAAGGTCCACCACAGGGGCAGCGTTGTTCTGCTATAACATAAGCATGCATTGTTAAATCATTGGAAGGGCCACAACACACTGCAACCCAAATCAAACAAGATCAAGGAGCATTTACAGCACAGACAGTGCAACAACCACACCAACAAAAATTATGGAGTGTCTCTAGCACAGGAAAACTCCCAGACAGCACAACAGACTATCCAAAATATCTGAATGCGATTATTCCTCTATCAGAAGGGGAAAAACCTCCAAGCCATGCTTTCCTTAAGGGAATCAAATAGTTAAACAAGACAAAGTGATCAATTAAGACCTCTCAAGCCTTAGAAGGTTGAGTATCATTGTAAAGGCTATAAATAGCTAAAAGTAAGATGTAATAGAGGTTCAAACTTCTAGAGACTGTAGAGACTTTTCTACTCAAGCTTCTCATTTTCATTCATTAGTAATACAAGTTTCTTTTGTTGTTATATGTTCAATTTCCATTTCTCTTCTGTTCTAAGATTGCACTTGAATAGTTTGTTCATGTTTTCTTTTGTGTCTAAGGCTAGATAATTTTCATCTTATCTCTTCTTTGATAGATTAGATTTGCAAGCTTCTTTGTTGCCTGTAGCTAACCATTCATATGTGGTCATATATGCATATGTCGATATAGTTAGTATTCTCTTTTGCTGCCTGTAGCTAGCCATTCATTTATGTTTATGTATGCATTTGATGGTATGGTCAGTATTCTCCATCCATTCATTGAATCTACAAACTATTGAGCATTAGTGGTCTAAAGCCTTGTAAGCTGAGGGTGTTCATGCATGTCTTGAGTTAAAACATAGTTGAAATGGTTATCTATCTTGATCTAAACCATCATTTATTCCAATAGTTCAGAGAACAATATTGAAGATTATATATTACCAGGCATCTCCGATCTACAACCTAGGAGAGTTTCTTGGAGTAATAACATAATTGGTGCCATTGTCGGGGAGAGGAAACTGAAGCTCAGCTTCCCTGGGAAATGACATAGATACAAATTTAATGATAGACAAAGTATGGGCACTTTTTTGGTTGTAATCATCTATCTGGCAACTCTACTGGAGGACGAACCTCTTGGCAACTCCACTTCATAGTTTTGGCTCAGTTTGTGAGGCATACTCGGAGAAATCCTCAAAAGTCACGAGCTCACCCAGAACCTGACCCTGAAAATATTATCAAAGAAAGAAAGTTATTGCAGAAAGGAGCATCAGGTTCAGGTAAACCTAAACAATCTCCTATATCTCTTCAAGAAAGGCCTGTAATAGAACAAATACATGTTGAGAGTATAGCTTCTAATACTAGCAGCGAAGAAAAACTCTTAGAGATTCATAAAGCTCCTTATTCTTTAGGTTTTCCTTTTGTTGTATGCTCAATGGAAACCTCACCTCCTTTCCATCATACACCTTCAGTCCTATCAATCAATCCTCAACCCCCCATAATTCAGACTACTAGTACTCTTTTAGCCACCACAGCTATGGCAGGTCCACAAGCACCTACCAAAATGGAGAGAATCATAGTTGCTAGGTATGGACCTCTAATACTACCCACTCCTTTGAATGTTATGCCTATTGGAGAGTATCAGAAGTATTTGCCTAAGTTCACTGGGATTGAAGGTATTTCAGCTGAAGAACATCTTGAATCATTCTATAGCTATGCTGATAACTTGGACATTAGTGAAGATGATGTCTGGATGAGAGTCTTTGTCCAAAGCCTAGACGGAGAGGCTAGAAAATGGTTCAGGGAACTAACCCTAGCATCTATAACAGATATTGAGGCCTTAGATGATGCATTCCTAAAGAATTTGGGGGATAAGAAGGATCTCCTTTACTACCACACTGAGTTTGGGAACTTACAGAGGGAAAATGGTGAGTTGTTGTCTGATTTTTATAAGAGATTTAACTGCATGTACAACAAGATACCAGCTGAAGTAAAACCCACCACTACCTCTGTTAGACTCATCTATGCTAGTGCCTTTGATTATAACTTATATTTATTGTTGAGGGAGAGGTGATGTGCTTCTTTGGCTGATATGTAAGATACAACACTGGAAGTAGAATCAAACATCGTGGCTACAAAAAAGCTCAAAGGTAATGCTGATAGAAGGAGACAGAGGGGCGAGCCTTCATCATCTTCAGATCCCAAGATCGATAAAATGGCCAAGATGATAGAGTCATTAGCCTCTGAAGTTTCCAAATTAAAGGTTGAGCAACATTCTGGGAAGGGAAGAGTTCCTAACACCTTTGCTCCTCCAAATCCAAATCCATATAGAAGACCTAATGAGAAGTTGCAGATTTTCCAAAGAAGCAAAGAGGCCAATGAAGACCAAAGGGTGAAGGTCCCTTTTAAGAATGCAATCATGGAAGAAGAGCAGTTGGAAGAAGATGATGAGATCCATTGTATGGAAGACAAAGGTAGCGCGACTTTTTTAACTAAAGTTGCCTATGAGAAGTCGTTATTCAATGACCAGATCAGCCAAGAATGGGATGGTGCAGCTTTTCTACAAATTGTAGATCAGAACCAATATAATCTAAGGTCTATGATGAATAATGTCAAAGAAACTCCTGTTCATAAATCTGTTGTCCCTGTAGAACAGTAAGCCAATAAGCAGACATAACCAGCAATTGATCCTATCATCCTCAAAGCTCCAGCCATAAAGGTAAGAGGCCTTGACAAGTCCCCTTCTTCTTTCAGTTTTCAATTAGAAATTCAGAAGCCAAGAATACCTATGCCTTTGATTGAACTAGTGAAGAATGAGTCCTTCAAAGCATCCATCCTTGAGGATCTTGAGCCTAAATCAATCCAAGCCTCCACTGACTATGTAAACCTGCAAGATGACTAACCAACTGTTATTCTTAGCCCAATCATTGAAAATTGTGAAGACAGCTCTGCATCATTCTATGTTTCTCTGTCTATTCATGATGAAATCCTTCATAATTGTCTTTTGGACTCTGGAGCTAGCCATAATCCAATGCCCAAGGTTGTCATGGATAAGATCAGTCTTGACATTACCAAGCCTTATCAATTGGCCTCTACACAACTTAAAAAACTAGTTTTCCAGATCACAGAGGAAGAAGGCTCGCAGATTTGGGACATGTTCTTTGATGGGGCTTGCTCTAAGGAAGCTACAGGAACAGGTGAAGTCCTTGTGTCCCCCACACAGGAATGCATTGATTCATCCTTCATATTAACTTTTCAGGTCACAAATGACATAGTAGAGTATGAAGCAGACCTTATCATTCAGCGGGTGTACAAAACCTTCTAAGCAAAACATTCAAGGCTAAAAGCATACAGAGATGAGTTGAAATATAGACCATCCCTGCATGATAATACAGAATGCTGGAAAGTTTTTGAACTAAAGGATCAAATCAATAGGCTTTTGCAAGTCTTTGATGAATTTGTTGATATGCACATTGACCAAGAAAAATAAACCTTTGATAGAAAGGTAAAAAGGGTCAATTTTCAGTTTGATGACTGTTTTCTCAAAAGGGATGCATCAACGGAAGGAGGAGATGTTTTTAATGGCCCATTCAATGGGTTGTTCTTTGAACGTTATTTCAGTTAAGGCTTTCAAGCCTTTGTATTGTAAATATGTTGTTTTCGAGTTTCTATTTCATGATAAATAGACTCCATGCCCAATGCAACACTAGGAGGAAGATTTGATCTTGTTTTTTTATAGGAAAGACATTGATCTATAGTTCTTGAAACCTCACAGGGAGGCTTTCATCCCCAGAAGGAGCCAGTGTTAGCTTTGTTGGCGTTTGGCCCAAAAAAGGATCCAAAATACTCCCAAAGTCTCCAAAGTTTGCTTAAAATCATGCAAAGGGATCCAAAAATGCTCTTCGAATCTTCAAAAGTGCTTAAGATCGTCCCAATATCGAAACAAGCAAGGGAGGAGAGACCTTGGAAGGGAAAAAATGCACTATCAAGAGGCCAAAACACTGAAAAATCAGTGAAAAACTACATATTGAAGGCTCTAACAGTTGAGGCACAACAACCATTAGATCTGGCCGATCAATGGCCCAGATCTAAGCAGCTAATTGCAATCGGCGTTATCACATAGGAGGACTTATGGAGGGGCGCAGGACACCGCCGATCAGCGATCTCTGATGATCAATCGGCAGGTCACATCAGCGGGAAACATATGTTGTGCTATATATATATAAGGCCCAATCATTGAGTGATCAGCGATTGTGATTGGATCGCATCGCTATATCGCATCAGCACTATACCATGGGACGGGGCCTAGGCACAAGCATGTGTGCGAACTAATGGGCTGGACCCGACAAAATTATATGCGACAATTGATAAGTTTTGAAGTCCATGTGAAGGCCTACTTTTAATGTATTTTAATGTATTTTGTTGTTTAAACAAAATATAAAGGAACATATGACAACACTGATAGCAATACAGCCTAGACGCGAAAGGGTTCGGGAATGATATTATGTAATATTTTAGGTCCGGGGAATGCCATATTTTAGTGTTTTTTTGTATTTTCATTGTTATAATAAAATACAAAAGGGAAGTTGGCAGCACCGATAACGATACAACCCAGACCCAAAAGGGTTTCAGAGTTAAAATATATACTGTTTGAGGTTTGCCAAAGCTGATTTCACGTGTTTTTCAATGTTTTTAGCGAATTTCCAAATATAAGGAAAACACACAGGAGCAGACTTTTGAGAATTGCGATGGTGACAAGGGCGGACCCAAGAGAAGAATAAACCAATGTTGAAGACCTTTAAAGTCTGAAAGGACAAAGAAGGCGAGATTTAGCAGTGATGGCTGTGTTTTCTGTTCAAAACAGAAATATACATTGTTTTCAATAGAGGTCCACCACAAGGGTAGTGTTGTTCTGCTATAACAGAAGCATGCATTGTTAAATCATTGGAAGGGCCACAACGCGCTGCAACCCGAATCAAACAAGATTAGGGAGCATCAACAGCACAGACAATGCAACAGCGACACCAACAAACATTATGGAGCATCTCTGACACAAGAAAACTCCCAGACAACGCAACAGACTATCCAAAATATCTTAATGCGGTTATTCCTTTCTCAGAAGGGGAAAAACCTCCAAGCCATGCTTGCCTTCAGGGAATCAAACAGTTAAACAAGACAGAGTGATTGATTAATACTTCTCAAGCCTTAGAAGGTTGAGGATCATTGTAAAGGCTATAAATAGCTTAAAGTAAGATGTAATAGAGGTTCAAACTTCTGGAGACTGTAGAGACTTTGCTACTTAAGCTTCTCATCTTCATTCATTAGTAATACAAGCTTCTTTTGTTGTTATATGTTCAATGTCCATTTCTCTTATGTTCTAAGCTTGCACTTGAACAATTTGTTCATGTTTTCTTTTGTGTCTAAGGCTAGATAATTGTCATCTTATCTCTGATTTGATAAATTAGATTTGCAAGCTTCTTTGCTGCCTGTAGCTAGCCATTCATATGTGGTCATATATGCATCTACCAGTATAGTCAATATTCTCTTTTACTACCTGTAGCTAGCCATTCATTTATGTTTATGCATGCATATACCAGTATGGTCAGTATTCTCCATCCATTCATTGAATCTACAAACTATTGAGCATTAGTGGTCTAAAGCCTTGTAAGCTGAGGGTGTTCATGCATGTCTTGAGTTAAAACATAGTTGAAATGGTTATCTGGCTTGATCCAAACCATCATTTATTCCAATAGTTCAGAGAAAAATATTGAATATTATATGTTACCAGGCATCTTCGATCTACAACCTAGGAGAGTTTCTTGGAGTGATAACAGGGCCAACAAGAATTTGGAATATGGGCCAACATGAATTTGTGTAGAAACTTAATTTGACCTTTCCATGTGACTTATTCCTTGGGTCTATGGTCAATCTAATTCTAAGGTCATCATGACATCACCCTTGAAACATGGTGCACTTTGAGTGGGCGCATGTCACTCAGATTTTGTTTAATTCACCAATTAAAATTGCTTAGAAAACATGCTATGTGGAACCTATGATGTCACCATTGCATGCTGAATCTATCGCTACCATGTGTCATTGATTGTCACACAACCAATCCTATCTTGTCTCATGTGCTTTTATGTCAGACTACCACGTCATCTATAATCAACGCTGAAGGGAATGCTTGCCATCCTTCAATATCAGCCACATGTGATGAGATTATAGGACCAACATGGAAAAGGTCAAGTGATGTGGAGGAGGCACAACTATCATTAACACTTGCACAATTTATCACTAATCCCATCATTCATAAAATTTCCAACAACCAGATATGCCCTTAGATTCCCAAACTTTAACCCTATTAAATAGTGTGCAATTCCATGCACCATTTGTGATAGATTGCACCACAAGGTCATGGATACAATCCAAAGATGCTCAACATTTAACAAATTTGGTGTTTTTAATAATAAATTTTGTGTTTTTTTCCTTATTGCAATAACCAACTTCAAACTGCCTTATGTTATCATTTGGGAAGGGTTTGACCCAATGTGATATATAATTGGTAAGGTCTTAGATAGGTATATCCATAGATTCACTTAAGCATCATAACTTAAACAAAAAATCAATAAACTTTGATCATTTTGACACCATTTGATGTGATATTGTCAAGACATTGGACTATCATACTACTTCCTTTGACTTATCTTTTGACATTAAAGTTACCACTACTTCCTTTGACTTACCCTTTGATATCAATTATGTTGGTTATCATTAATAAAAACATTATGTCCAACATTTTCCCATTGAATTCAAATCATTTACATTGGGAATAAGATGTAGAGCCTCATTTAGTACCTTGAGGTTTGCATTCATCAGTGGCATATTCCCTCACCATTCACAATGGAAATACATCAATGTCCTTTGATTCATATATTCTTTCAGATGTTTAACTTCAACACATCTATTCCCACTTATAAGAATGTACTAGGTACCTTGACGCCCATTAACATTATTAGAGGGTTGCCTCACATTTGTTAATGGTTTACATCATTAATTGGTAATCAAAAGATTTCTCCCATGTTCAAATTCAACTTCTTTATTCACATGGTGTAGATTTGTACCTTCACTGATAGATTATAAAGAGCTCGGGTTGTGTCAATGTCCTTGTTCATCTGGAACCATTTTTACTCCATATATCTTCTAGTTTTCTATACTAACACATAGCTCCACAATGTAATATTGTTCATGGCTATGATTTATTTGACATGGGTCCGTTTTTCATTTTTTCTGGCCATGATTGTAACACCCCCTCCTCCCAAGTCCACCTAAGCAACCTGCCAGCCAGGGTAAACATGCGAAGAGAGAGGCTATTATAAGGGATTCAACTTCCTTAGTGACCTTAAGGAAATAGAACTGAAGGAACATATCAAACAACCCATCCACATCAACAACAACACCCTCAGGAGACATGCTAGCCACTCAGACATCCTGTCCCTAAGTCCCATTGATGGTTTAAGCCTTTTAACCCCTGGTCACTCTCATGCTATAGGCATGACAATGTCCATCAACCCAAAGTCACTCTCATAGGCCTATGTGCCAGCGACTGTGAAATTTTCTCAGCAGACCAGTGCCAAC
The DNA here is from genome assembly GCA_000404065.3 of Pinus taeda. Taxonomy (NCBI): domain Eukaryota; kingdom Viridiplantae; phylum Streptophyta; class Pinopsida; order Pinales; family Pinaceae; genus Pinus; species Pinus taeda. Next base: position 43,846 of record APFE031623935.1, read on the forward strand.
GACCCCCAGATTTGAGCCACTTTGCTAGCCCAGAATCTCAGCCTCTACCCAGAACTTGCTACAACCTTCAGAATCCATCAAAGACATGATAAAAATGCTGATAAATAAAAAATGAAACTCGGGACTAGGCCTAAGCATCCCCAACCATGACTGAAATTTTTGTCAAATACTTGGCATCAATGCAACCTACAGGTCTAGGATACAAGACAAAGCATAAATGACTAAGAGAACTTATGAAACATAACTAGAAGGATCGCCTCCTTCTCCATTGAACTATTATATCATCAATTAGGTCTTGTATCCATGCATTCAATAATTACAATTAAATACATGAAATAAACATGACATGAACGAATCATAAACATGCTTATAATTAGAATAAAACCATATAAATATTAGATATATGAAAACCATTAAGTCCACATATAAACTAATGCAAATGTGAGAGAAGTTAGCTTTTATTAATCATAGGAAAATCTGATTAGGCTTTGGACTTCCACGTACCACCTGACCATAAACATGGCTGAACCAAATATCTCTTTCATCCAATCACCCTCGTGCCATATTCCAAGCATGAATGTGGGATCTCATAGAAAAACCAAGGGAATCCAGAGATTAAACCACGTCCACCCTCACCAACCTATGATCACACCAAAACTGGTGCTTCGATCACAACCGGACCGAACTTGGAATGCCATCTAGAATCCATCAATATTCTTGAGGAATTTTCCATCTCCTTGACTCTCAGGCTTTACCATAATCCAATCCTGGATCGCTAGGCCTTAAACCGATACCAATCTCTCAGGCTTTACCACAATACAAACATGAATCACTAGGCCATAAATGGAGACTTCTCCCTCAGGCATTATCATGTATCCCACCAAAATCGGTCAAGGGATTCCTAGGCCTTTGGGGATTAAACTTGAGACCACCTCTACCTGGGATTCCAAAATCCATCTGGAAAACCAAAGCTCAAAACCAAGATAAATATCCTAATATACCATGGCATCCAGAAAAAGGCAAGGCTAGGCTAAAAACCACTGTCATAACCCAGAAAAACCATGCCACCGATAGAAAGATAACTATACACCTTGCATGTCCAAAATAATTGGGAAATCACACATGCAAAAGGTTACCTGCAAGTATTCCTGCTGAAGCTGCATGAATCATGCTTTCCTTTCCTTGATCCTTGCTTTCCTTCCTTTCCCTTTGCTTACTTTTCCTTCCTTTATCAAAAGCTAAAGTGCTCCAAGAAAACTCTAAGTGACCAAGAGTGAGAGAGAGAGAGAGTAATGAGAGAGCTCTAAACTTGAACTAACAAAAGCTTACCAGTTGATCCTCATAAGCCTTTTTATTAATCAGGCCTCTATTTTCTTCATTTTCCATTATTTTCCTTCAATTTCCTCCTCACATGCAACCTGTGACCTTTCACCTTAATTTTCTCTTAATTTCCTTTATTTTCATAAATAAATGTGCCAAAAATGCCTTTGCCAATTTTTCTTAGCCAAAACACACATCCATTGATGCCCACTAGCATATCTTCTCCCAACATTCAACTCAGAATAAGTGTCCCTTAATCGTGGTCTTATTTTTCGTTTATTAACTTTTATTGCATGAAATTTTCACCAAGGTTGTTACAAAACCCTCCCCCTTGGGGAACACCATCCTTAGTGTTAAACCACACCAAGACCTTAGCAGAACTGCTGAAAAGCAAACATACTGCTCATGGAGCTTTATAACTTAGCTCGATACAATATTTACAATGAAAGACCTGTTCAAAAGCAAAACATCATGATAATATAAGAACCATAATAACATGATACCCATACCACTTATTGGAGTTTTATAACTTAGCTCATGGTGGTATTTACATCCATATACAAATACATACATATACCATAACATCAACAAAGCATATGTCGAACATATACCAACATCAAACAAAAACTTCTTTTCCTCAATTGGCAAACAATGAAGGATGCAGTGCTTGCATTTGATCTGCCATCTCCCATGTAGCTTCTTCAGACCCAAAGTGCTTCCATTGCACTTTAACTTTCTCTATGGCTCTGTTCCTAAGCATGAGATGTTTTCATTGCAATATGCACTGAGGTTCTGGCTCCTTCTTGCTCCACCTGCAATACAAACCAATCAATAACATGATCAACAACCTTTATATATTTGTTAAGAAATGAAATATGGAAAACATCCTGGAATTTCACTATCAGATGTAGTGCAAGATGATATGCCACTGGTCCAATTCTCTCAAGGGTCTCTAAAGGACCACAATACCGTGGTGTCAACTTGGGACATGAACCAATCCTCAAAGAGTTTTTCTTGGGCTTGATGAGAAAATACTTATAATGAGATAACTAGACGCAGAACTTATTAAAGCATGCTCTGACTGTAAAAGGATGGATGGACTATCGTAACTTACATGAATAATCCGAAGTGGACGCCGATGCCAAAAGTTTTTCCTCACATCAACTTGAGAAATGCGTACAGCGCGACTCCTTGGCGCTTCTCAACCCGCCTTACAATCTCCACTAACGATGGTCTTGGAAGAACAGTCCTCAGACTGGCGGCCCAGCAGGCTTCAATATTAATTCAAGTAAAAATGTTACACACCATTAATACAACAAGTCAAGAGCAGACTTGCATAGATCACTCACGATATCTCACTCTGGCTCGCAAACTCACGATGACTCACAATGTCTATCCTATACCTATTTATACACACAAAGAGCATCTTGAGGGTCCTTGCCTGACATCGATTGGTCATGGCGGTGTCTACTCAGATAAGCTCGAATACAATAAAGTAAAACAATAATTACAAAAGATGCACCCGCATGCGCATCTGCAAAAGTAAAAGTAGAGGCTGTCTCTTCAGCTGTCGGAATCTCGATCAGATTCTGACAAGGATTTGTTGTCGTAATAATGCTTTTCTAGAATGTCCAGGTACTTTTGTTCCCAATCCACATTATTGGGTTGCGCATCTTGATACGTGTCTATGAATAGGGTTTCTTTTTCGGTGAAAGCATCTGCTTTTTCTTTTCCTTTATCGAGGGCCACTTGGATTGTGGATTCCTTATGGATAGGAGCACGAGATGATTGTCCTGTATCAAACTTGATTGTATCTGCTGTGACATAAAGGCGCTTTTGTGGAAAGAGATATTCGGTGTCTTTTGCTTTCCATCGGGTTAGATAAGCAAGAGGATCAATCTCTATCCCAAGGAAAATATCAGACTTCCGTGGTTTAATGTCGGGAACATTTTGAACCGCTAATTCTATTCCATCAAGCAAATCCCATCGGAATATCTGGAACATTGTGACCGTTCTTTCTATGCAATACTGTACCCAAATTTTACAATATTGGCTAAGATCATACTGGTGTTGCCAACCTCTAGAAAAGACGACTGAAGAACAAACATGATTTGACAAAATTAAACTAATCAGAAAAGCTAGGTCTTCTGACCAGTTACCATGAAGAATTTTCATTGTCAGAAAATTCTTTGAATTAACCCAGATTTCAAATGCTGGATGAGATCCTTGCAAATGATCAATAGTTTTTGTCATTGAAATCTTCTCTTGTAGATATAGCTTTGGAAATTCTTTTAGCTAAGAAGTAATCTTGCTAATCATATCTGGATTATCAACAAGATTTGGACCTTCAATCCTGTTTGCACTGTATGTTTGATCAAAAGGGTTAGGAGCAATAGGAATTCGGAATTCCATGCTATAGTGATCCCATGGAGAGGTGTAAGTTCTAAGATATTGAACTGTACGTTCAACACATTGTGAAGCTCGTAGTACAACCTTCTTCTGACATTTGCCATCTCTCATTTCCCAATCAGCAAATGGTTGAAACAATTCATACTGAGGAAAGGAGTCTGTTGCATGATAATGTTCATCAACACGCTGCAGAAAGGCGGCATCCATTTCTTCAAACAAATCGGAAATGCGTAATGATACAAGAAATCTTTGAACTTTTTCACACATATTTACTTCTGCAAGATCTAGCAACTTTGCAGAATTATATACAGAAAGTGCAAAATCAACTACACCGATTATCTGGTAGTAATTTAAAACTTTTAAAACATAAATTGCTTTGTCAGTATAAGATTTGGTCCAGAAGTTATCCAATGTTTTGAAATATACTTTGACTTTCAAGTTAGGCAAAGGAAAAACTTTAACCAGTTCTTCATCTAGGCCTAGGAATTGACCAACATTCTTCGCTTGCCATGCCTGGTAATTTTGTATCCATTGATTTCTGCGAAGTCTTAAACCGACGATCTTTTTGATCTCATTGGTGAGATCATTAGCCATTTGTTGCAAAATTCTCCATCTTTTGACAAAAGTAATGAGGGAGTCTTCTTCAGGAAGATCAAAGATGTTGGTTACTGAAACCATACCAAAGGCTTTGTTCATCTCCCTGGTCAATGCATCAACCAAAAAATTAGAGTTACCGGGTATCCATTCAACATCAAAATCATACATCTGAAACCACATCTGCCATGCTAATAACCTTCCTCTAGCTAACTGTTTATCTATCTTGGCATTGAGGAAATATTTGAAATTCATGGAATCAGTTCTAATGAGGAATTTAGCAGGAGCTAAATAAAGTTCAAATTTCTGAATTCCATTGAATATAGCGAGGGTTTCTTTCTCAGCTGGGAAGTATTCTTTCTGATGTTTGGAGAATTCACCAGAAGAGTATGCACAAAGAATTTCTTCTGTTTTGTTGTCATTACCGGTTACCCTTTCTAACAAAGTAGCTGACCAAAAGTTATCAGAGGCATCAGTTTGTAGGATTAGGAATCCATTTCCAAGAGGCTTCAAGGATGGTAACTTTTGACATTCTTCTTTCAAACGCTGCACTGCAACAGTAGCTTCATTAGACCAGCCACCATTAATAAATTGGCGAATAGGGGCTGTCTTTTCTGATAAATCTGGAATGTATTTATGGACATAGTTTAGAATTCCCAAAAATCTTTGAATCATCTTTTTGTCTGCAAGACGATCAGGAAACTCAGATAGCTTAATGAGCGAATGAGGTTGCATCTGAATTTTACCTTCTTGCATTTGAATACCAAGGAATTCTATATGGTCTTGGAAAAGGACCATCTTCTTTTCAGAAAGAACCAAACCATGATTCTTTGCTTCTTCAAGGAAAATATACAAATGTTTAAGATGAGATTCTAAATCACTGCTATGTACAAGTATATCATCAATATATACAACTATGAAATCATATCGACCAAAAATATGATCCATTCTTCTTTGAAAGAATGCAGGGGCATTCTTCAATCCAAATGGAACGACTTTCCATTGATAAAAACCAACAGGGCATGTGAAAGCAGTTTTGTGACGATCTTCTTCTGCAATCTGTATCTGATAATATCCGGACTTCAAATCAAACTTACTGAATATCTTACTACCATGGATTTTTCGCATGATAGTTTCCTGGTGCGGCAAGGGATAGTTGAAGCTCTTAGTGATTGCATTAAGAGGCTTATAATTGATTACCATTCGATCTTTGCCACGAACAATTTCAGAATGATTTCGAACCAGAAATGCAGAACAGGAATAGTGAGATTCACTACGCTCAATTAATTGAAGATCTAATAGTTCTTGGATTTGCTTTCGCATTTCATTTTCTTCAGATGGAGTGCAAGGAATTAATTTACCTGTGACTCCATTATCATGTAGCGTAATAATTTCTTGTTTTGGACTGGTTGTAGTCCAAAAGGCATGTGGATTTGTAGAACAACATTTCAACAATTGCTCATAAATATCATTTTGTACAGAAGACCAATTCGGTTCTCTAATTGCCTTCAAAGTTGACTGTGCTTTGGCTTCATAGAGTTGTAGTACTTCTATCCAGTCATGAGATACTTTTTTAGGCTTTTTAGAGTCTATTTTCTTTTGGCTCTGTGGCTTGCGGGCTTCTGAATCTGCCATATTTAATCTTGGAACTGATATTGCCTTTTTCTTGACATTGAAGATAATTTTATCTTCACTGATTGTAACAGGCAAAACAGAATTGATGAAGGGCATTCCCAAAAATAGACTAGCAGAATTATCATAGTGTTGTACCGCAGAAATTTTGATAGTAACCCCCCCCAACTTCAAAGAAATATTATCAACATAGTGGGTAAGGTTGACAGAACCACCAATGGTCTCAGAAACAATAATGTGTTGTAAAGGTTTCCATAAACCTTTAAACAGAGAAGGACGAGCAAGGTTGTTTGAACCACCAGTGTCAATGAAGGCATCGACACTAATCCATTCACCACGAATTTGGATTTCAACTGGAATGTACAATAATTGATTTGTTTTGACAATTTTCTTGAGAAACAGATTTTCGTCAACTAAAGCAGGAGTATTTACAGAATTTGCAGTAGTTACAGAAGTATGTACAGAGAGTGCAGGAGACTGAGAAACTTCTTTTGGATAAGGACAGAGTGAATTCACTAGTGGTTGTGGTGACAAAGAATGAAAACGGGGTTGTGAATTAACAGTGTCAACAGAATGGATTGTTTCAGTCTCTGATATGTCTGAAGAGGATTCTTCTAGATATTCATCAGTATCAGACAAATCACTAAAATGCGGATCATCTTCCCAATCATCTTCATGAGAAGTTGATGCTTGAACATTCATCTTTTGGCTATATTCTTCTACTTGATCAGGTTCTGAATCAGAAACTTCAGTAAGAATATAGACATCGGAAACATCATCATTGGATTCAACAGTAGACCAATCATCAGCAAAATCTTCAATATCAAAACATGCTTTAAGCTTTCCAGAAATGCTTTTAGGGCATTTTCTAGCAAAGTGACCTTCTTGTTTGCAGATGAAACATCTATCTTTATCATCTCTTTTTTGCTGCCTTCTACGCTTAACATATCTGTATCTTCTAAAAGGCTTTCTAGGATTGCTAACCCTTTTTGGTTTGTATTTGCCATATCTCTTAGATTTGGATCTTCTCTTTTTAAAAGGAGTCCAGGGCAAAACATCACGGCAAACATTGAGATTAGGAGTAACATTGCTAACTTGTTTCTGCCAACACAGATATTTAACTTTTTCTTTAGCTCTGAATAGAAGATCTATCCAATAGATCTGTTCAATCTTTTTACCTTGGTTTTCAAGATCTTTAGAAATCATATCACCAAGATTTCCTGGGAGCTTTGAAAGAAAATAAACTTTTTGGCTAAAATCATTATTAAGCTTAGCTTTAAAAACTTTTCCCATATAATCAGATCCAAATTGATCTAGATCTTTAAGATCCTTAAGTTCCATGCGGGAAAGATCAGTTAAAAGCTGTCTGTATTCATCAGTTGGCTCTGGAACAAACTGTGTTAACAATAATACTTCAAGTGTTTCTAAACCAGCTAAAGCAACATTTTGTCGTTCTTCTGGGGTAGCAGAAAACCACCAATCCCATACAATACCAGCCATACGTTTTTCAGCAAGTAAAAAGATAGAGAAATTATCATACTTGGAGA
>APFE031623942.1:0-12785 GCA_000404065.3 Pinus taeda
TTGGGCGAACCTACCTATGGTTTTTTCGGTCCATAGTTTTGGATGCGATGGTTTTCGGTCCATGGTATTGGATGCTTCAGCATGTATAAATATGTATTGTAACATTGAAAGGAATATAAATGAAAATTCAAGCTGGTAGTCTCGGTTTTGAGATCCAGTGGGAAATCTCTGTGTATATGTGTTTTATGGGTTATGCTCTCGCATTTTTATTTTCTTGTGATTTAGAATTCGTATGCAGGTAATTTCTGTACGGGGTTAAAACCTACATATTCAAGTTCGCCATTACTGAAAAGTTCATTGATGAAGTTGAGTTAGATGTAGTTCCACTTGACATCTTAGGAATGATTCTAGGTAGTCCTTATTTGTATGATAGAAAAGCAGTATTTTATCACCATGACAACAAATACATATTGCTCAAGAATGGGGTGGAGTACATAGTGAGAGCCCATCGCAAAAAGTTGAACATTTCTTTGCTTAATGCTAGGAAGATGAAGAGAAGAGTAAATGCAAGTAAAAATTTTGTGCTTCTCGTGATCAATAAAAAGAATGATATTGATTATGAATCTTTTGAAGGTTGTGATGATAAATTAAAATCTTATGTTTGATGTGGTAAGCAAGCATGGCAAGATGTTTCAAGAACCAAAGGGGTTACCTCCCAAGAAGGGAATTCAGCATGAGATTCAGTTGCAACAGGATGTTCCACTTCCGAACGTTGGCATGTATTGCATGTCAGTTATGAAGATCTTGTAAATAAAAAGAAAATTCAAGAATTGTTGAACATGGGTATCATATGCCCATCTACTTCGCCATGTGGTTCACCCATTGTCTTGGTGCCAAAGAAGGATGGAACTAGGCGCATGTGTGTGGATTTCCGTGCACTAAACAAAATCACGGTAAAGAACCATTATCCACTCCTAAGAATTGATGGTTTTCTTGATCAATTGAGGTATGCAAAGTATTTCACTAAGTTATATCTACGAAGTGGTTATCACAAAGTTAGGAGAGCTGAAGAAGACATTTGGAAAACTAAATTTAAAACTAAACAAGGATTGTTTGAGTGGCTTATTATGCCTTTCGGTCTTACAAATGTTCCAACTACTTTCATGAGGGTAATGAATGATGTATTGAGACCATTTCTAGATGATTTTTTCACTGTCTACTTAGATGATATCCTCATATTTAGCAAGTCAAGAGATGAAAATTTCATGCATGTAAACAAAGTACTTGATGTCTTGAGAAAATAACAGTTGTTTTTAAAGATGTCAAAGTGTGAATTTTGCAAGACTTCTTTAGCGTATTTGGGACACATTGTTGGAGGAGGTGAACTGAAGATCGACCCCTCTAAGGTTGAGGTCATTCTAAATTGGCCCAAGCCCAATACAGTTACAGAGGTAAGAAGCTTTTAAGGGGCAACACAATATGGAGAAAGTTTATTGCTAACTTTCCTTCCTTTGCAGCTCCATTACATGCATTGGCAAGTGTCAAGAAAGTCTTCCATTGGGGAGATTTACAGCAGAAATCATTTGATGCTTTGAATAAAAATATTAGTTCAACACGGGTATTGGCACTTCCAGATATTAGACAACCATTCGAGATTCAAACGGATGCAACCGATTATGCCATGGGAGCAATTTTATTGCAGCATGGTAAGCCCATTTAATTTCATTCTGAAATCTTTAATGGATTTGTAACTAACTATCCCACATATGAAAAATAACTTTATGCATTGATACAAAGTGTTAAGAAATGGAAGAACTATTTGATGGGGAAGGAGATCATCATCCATACGGACCATCAACCATTGCAGTATCTACAATCATTTTCAAAGTTGTAGCAGTCCCAACATTTCAGATGGATGGGTTTTCTACAACAATTTCATTTGGTTATCAGGTATAACAAGGGAATCTACAATAAGGTAGTTGATATGCATTCAATTCCTATCATAAATTCATCTGTTATACTCAAGAATAATTCTTTATTGCATCAAAAGTCACATAGAACAATATGAAAATGATAGTGACTTTCAAGAAGTATATGCAAGCTTGAGTCAAGGAAATCAAATTGAAGAGTTGGATTACCATGTACATAACATTTTGTTGTATCACTTGGGCAATTTGTGCATTCCACAGGGAGAAATAAACAATATCATAAGGGAGGTGCACACTTCATTGATTGATGGACACTTTGAGGTAGGAAAGATAGTAGAGAATATTCAAAGGTATTGTTATTGGCCACGCATGTTGGATAATGTTTCTCATTTCATAAGAGGATGTTTTCTATGTGCTACAAGTAAGCCTAGCAATAGGAAACTTGGCTTATACACTCCACTTCCAGTACCTTCACGTCCATGGGAGAGTATCTCAATGGATTTTGTAGGAGGTCTTCCAATGTCAAGGAAAGGTCATGATTACTTGTATGTAGTTGTAGATAGGTTCAGCAAGATGTGCATATTAACACCATGTAAAAAGAAAATTACATATGAACAAACAACTCATCTTTTCTTCCAAAATATTTGGGTTCATTTTGGTCTTCCTACTTCTATTGTAAGTGATCGAAATTCTCGATTTGTTGGGAACTTTTGGTGAAATTTGTGGGACATGATGGACACAAAGTTAAAGAAGAGCACAACATTTCATCCACAAATAGATGGAAAAACTGAGGTGGTCAATAGAGCAATTATTCATCTTCTTAAAGGATATTGAAGCAAACATCCCAAGTTGTGGGATGAACAGTTTCATTACATATAGCATGCATACAACAGGGCAAAGCATTCTTCCACAAATATATCACCATTTGAGGCATGATATCAGTACTTTCCAAGATCGCCATTGGACTTCATCTTTGATAAATATGTCACCATCAAGGTCACATTGACATGGATAAGGCAAGGAATTTCATAGAGAAAATTCAGTTGATACATCATATAGTGCAAGAACAACTTGAGAAAGGTCGAAGCAACTACAAGGCAAGGCATGAAAAACACCGGGTTGATCACAAATTTCAAGTTCGCGATGAATTTTGGTTATATATTAGCAAAGAGAGACTTCAAGGGGAAGGTAAAAATCTTAAACCAGTCCGTTATGGTCCTTTTAAAATTCTGGAAAAGATCGTTAACAATGCATTTAAGCTTGATTTGCCTCCTTAAATTCAAATATACTTTGTTGTTAATGTTAAGAATTTGATACTGTTTAAGCCTCCTTTGACTGATGATCAAGGACAGCATGTTCAGCTACCATCAATAGATGATTTCTTCCCAGAATATCTAGAGGAGCTTCAGCAAGATCTCATACTTGACAAAAGAACTAGAATTTCAAAGAGAGGGGATGTTGAATACCTTAAAGTGGGACTCAAGGGACAAAAGCCTTCTCAATCCAAATGGTTGCAGACCGAGAAGGTGAGGGCGTTGTATCCTAACCTGCTGAACAATTGATAGTATCTTTTGGGGTCCAAAAGGCTTCTAGTGGGGAGGAATGATCAGGTGCTGAGTATTTAGCTCAAAAATCAAAATTCTCAAAATGGCTCAAAACATGAAGGATCACATCCATCTCATAATGATCCTAATGAAAATTGTTTCGTCAAAAATCAAGTTCGTATGAGAAATTTATTGTGTTCTAATCGATTTTCTAAATAGGCGAAATTTGCAAAAAAAAAATCCTAGTCACTGCACAGTCAGCAGTCCGTACTACTGACATGAAAGGTGACTAGGCATGGTCAATATTGATCAACAAAAAATTAGGGATGGACAAGTGTCATCATTTGGTTCGGTTGTACAGTGGTGATTTGTCACATTTTTATTAGTTTGATTTTGGACCAATGGAATAATGGCATATGGAAAGCTCGGAGACCACCACGTGGCACCTCCCAAAGGTCGAGTTTGTTGTCTACATATTGGAGCAAAATTTATTGTTAGAAGTTGAGGTCGAACCCATGACCTACCACATACAAAACTCATGCCTTAACCATCTCCTTTACACCATGTCACTTAACCATTGTATTCTTGGTTTATATTTAAAGTGTGAATGTTTGGAGGCTGATAGTTACGGGAGGGCCAGCCTGCAGGCCAGTCCTACCCCCATGCGAAGATAATGCTTCAAACAACAAGCAGCTCCTCTCCATTAACGCTAGTGGCTATATAACCCTCCACTCCGATGGTTAAGAGTTTGCATGTGAATGCAACCTCCAACAGTCAGTTAACCTGATGGCTCTAGCATTCACTGCTTCGACGGTTCCACATGTGAACGATACATAACCTGCAATGGTTAGTTAACCCGATGGCTCTGACGTTCACTACTCCAATGGTTCTTCATGTGAATGATACATAAACTCAAACAGTCAAATAATCTGACAACTCCAAAAATGTGCAGGTTAACTAACAACGCATGTGAACAGTCCACCATTTCCGCCGAAGGTCATGGTTTAAGTTAGTGCTAATCTCGTTTTAACTCTAATTAAGCACAGTTTATATTAATTAACTACAATTTTATTCTAGAGGTAAGTTTGGTGGTGCTGCCAAATTCAAGCATACCACCAAAATTAGTGGTGCTAACTAGAGATGTTCCAGAATTAGAGGAGAAAATGTAGGAAAAGGCTAACTAAGCTCCAGAGAAGTGAATTTTCGACCAAATTGAGCTCAGAAAGAGGTTTTCTTGGCTAATTTGGAAATTCTGAACACATTGATGTAGGTATCAGTAGCCATAGAGCATTGTAAATAACATTTTTTCCACATTGGTCTAATACAGAGGCCCAAGCCAGGGAAGTTGGACCAAGGAGATGTAGCCCAAGAGGGGTGAACTCCTTCATCAAAACACTGTGTTGATGTTTCTATTTGATGGTTTGTTGCACTGTGAATGTTTGTTATTCAGTATTTGTTTCTGAAGTTATTTTTCTCATGAATGTCTTTTTAAAATTAAGGAAACTTACCTGATTGTAGACACAAACAACTAATGAAATCTTAGCACAAGAAGCAATAAGCAAGCACATATTTATAAATCGATAATTGTTATTAGCACAACAAAACAAATCATAGAAAAAGGATCATACGGAATGAGGCTCCACTGTCCAGGTACCACACATTACCCATCACTGATGTCACCATGCAAGTGATGAGGGTGAATTCTAGTTCGAATTGTGAAGCAAGAGCTTCACCTACCACTCCTCCTAAGGGCTTCTTACAAACCTTCTTATGCGGGCACTTTGTAGCATAATGTCCCAGCTTGTGACAATGAAAACATTTAATCTTTGACATGTCCTTCTTCTTTCCACCATGACTGGAATATGATTTGGAATGGGATGACTTTCCCTTCCATTTCTTCTCCTTTCTAGCTAAAGCATAGTTCTCCTCATCATCATGCTTGAATTAGGATCCATCTTTGTTGTTTCGCTGAATCTCTTATTATACCAAGTTTGAACACAATCGTTCCCTCTGGTAGCTTCTCCCTACCATTGGCTGAGTCTCAATAGTTGTGTCAGCTCTTAGGAAGTCCTAGAAGTTCTAGGCTCACCAGATCATCTTCAGAAACCATAACACCAACAATTCCAATCTCATCCCAACATTTGGTGAACTTGATCAAGTACTTTGATATTATGTCGCTCTTCCATCTTGATCTTTCTAAGATTTTCCTTCAGTTCTAGCCTCTTGTGCTCATTGTTGTTTTGAAACAGGTATATCAAGGCCTTCCACATAGCAAATGGAGTTTCCTTACAGTGGAGGTTAGAGACAATATTATCTCAAAATCCTTCTAGGATAATATTTCTCGCCTTTACCACACACTTTCTCCACTCTGCCAAGTCCTAAGAATCATATGTCTTAAGAATGTCATTTTCTATGAATTCCTTAAGTCAGTTGTCTTCTAACACTGCCTCCATCTTGTCCTTCCAAGCAATATAATTCAAACTATACTCAAGGTCATATTCAAGTCTCAATCCGTAGAAAGACATCATGCTGGCTTTGAAATATGATACTGCAAATTCGATTTCTCCTATAAAATACAAACTCGTATTCCCCTCTTCTATTGTGATTGCAAATTTGATACCATGTATAAATTCCTTGTAGATTCAAACTGTAAATTCTAATATGCTAAAACAATTGAATTGAATCTACTCTACTCATCAATGTAAACAATAAACAATCGATGAAATCGTGAAGCATAAAAGAGAAAGAGTTCAATCACACATAACACAATAATTTTTTGGGGAAATCCATAACTAAAAACCCCTACTATCTGTATATTGAATTAATTAGAAAATATGAGAAGATTACAAAACTTTCCTCAAGCCCGAGCAACCTTTGCACTATCTTTATCTACCTCACTACTTCCCAGACAATCTCAAGCCCATACTTATCCAATTATGTTGTCTACCAAGCTCCTATTTCCTTGCACAATTTCCTAGGGAATTAACCCATATTTAATTGGGAAATTCTTCATCCATCACTGCACAATCCATCATAGGCCGTCCTCTGATTGGATGCACCACCTATACAATTTGGTTGATTATACAACTAATAGTACATTGCCCTGAACTCCAATCTCACATGGGTTTTTCTCTTATCTGACATGCATGAGTTAATTATGAGTGAATCTTTAGTTTACTCATTGAAAAATGTTGGTTACACCCCACTACTGTAGGTTACACCCTACTACTAGATTTCCCACTAATTCCTCCATTCGTTGGAACTAGTTTAACTGAATTTAACTCAGTTAAACTGAATTACATAATTACATCTCCAATGAACTCAACCTAGGTCCCTAAATTTAGGAACCACTCTACATGACTCTAGATACACTCCCAACTTGAATTAACTGAGTCAACTAAGTCAAATTAACTTAGTTAACTATTACAAGTTGCTATGAGAAATATAATTACAATTTAATTCAAGGAAAAAATTAAATTAGGATTTTTTTGTTGTATTTTTCAACAAGTAGTGTCCCTAATGGTGAAAATTTACTAGAAAACCTTCACTGTGCTCATTGTCACGAGGAATATGGAGGAAGGGACAATTTAAATCAAGATAAATTCCATTTTTTATTAAGGCCTTAAATGGGAGTTCTTCTCTTTTCTGGGTAAGGGGTTTAGATTCAGTGAGAAATTTGAAACAGGAAATTGAGAACCGCCTAGGGTATCATACAATTATATAATGCCTACTCTTCAATGAAAAGCAACTCTAAGACCCAATTCAACTACAAAACTATTTTATTTCAAGAAACTCCACTATATTTATGAATTTGAGGTTGCATGGGGGTGCCTAGGGAATTAGAAACCTGGGTGGATCTATCTCCTGCAAGGATGCAATGCAAGGGAAGGGCTCCAATCCTCTGGATCTTCCACAATACAACCCAAGCACTTACTTTGTCGAACAAATGAAACAATTTTCTTCCATGGAGGTTAATATTCCTAAGGTAAGACATATTTCTTTTGTATTCCAATCTAAGGCAGTGATTTGCAGGTTCAATGGCTTAAGCCCTAAATCTAATGCATTTAATGGGTATTCTCAACCTGGACCCCAAAATTTGGTATTTACTTCTGCTCCAAAGGTTTTTTAATTGTTTAATTTGATATTCAAGAAGAACGTGAGAAAGTGTTGAATGATAGGCCATGGTTTTGGGGAAGATTTGGGCTCTTCATTACCCCTTGGCTCACTGATTTTGATGACATAGAAATGGTTGTATTAAATATGCCATTATGGGTGAGATTACCAAACCTTCCTCCTCCTTTATAGGACCATAAGGTTCTACGGGAAACTGGGAATACTTTAGGATCATTCAAAAAGATGGACCTCGAAAGAACAAAGAAGGATATATTCACCTTTGCCACAATGTGTGTAGAAATAGACTCGGTAAAGGTATTCTAGATTGCATTTAGTTGAAACATAAAAAATTTCAGTGTACCCAAGTGTGGGACTACTAAAATACGACATTTAGATGTCGAATTTTTTACCAAATAGGGTACTTGTAGAACACATGCCTAGAAGAAAAAAAAATCCTAAAAGGAAAAAGGATTAGGCCCTCAAATAAAAAGGATGGAAACCTTCTCATCCTTACCTATTAGAGGAGGAAGAAGTGGAAACTATAGATAAAATTACAAACCAAGAAAGAGGGGGTGCATTGATTCAAAAGGGAGAGGCAACCCACATGCAGAAGGGCGTTGAATCAAAAGAATTCCAAGCATCAAAACAATAGAAAGAGGAGGAACACAACAAAAATGGGACAACGGGTATAAACAGAGAACATGTTTTTGAGAGCTCGAAATCAGACAAAGAAAACACACCGCCTACATCAGGAAAGAAATTATCAATGGTTCTAGTTGATCCCAACCCAGGGGGTTGGAAAAACGTTAAGAAAAAGAAAGGAAATAAGGAGAAGCTAAGTGATTATTATCACACTTAAATTCAACATTTATTATGTAATTTTTTTTCCCTTATTATTTTTGCAAAGTCAAGAGGCTTTTCTTACCGAATGCCTTCAACATATACAAAAATCTAATTTTGTTCCTCATTTCAAGTTGAATAAATTTACGATTTTTTTCTTGGAAAAAAAAACAAATAAATATATATTCTACATAAAACAAAAAAATTATATAACTAACTTATTTACAATATAATTCACCACAGCTATTATTATGATGATCTTGAGATAGGAATCCTGAAGTAAACCTTGGAATATACCATAGGCCTCAGCCTTGTTATTAGAGGCAAATCCTAATCCCCATGAATATGAACTTTCTAATTGTCTTTGAAAAAAATATATCTTTGGTCCTACCACCCTAATTGTGAGAGATTTTATAACATTATTATGTGGCTGAAATTTCTCCAAAGCATTGATGTCATTAAATACCCTTGTTGGGAGCACAGAGACTATAATATATTGTAATAATTTTCTAGTTGCAGATTAATAAATTGAGTTACTATGAAGTGTGGAGTTTTTCTGTCGAAATGGTCTTATTTAGTAAATAATTGTTTATTGTTTTATGATTTTATATTGGTACTTACTATATGAATGTTTTTCTTAGTTTTATGCACATTCTTCTTTCATTGGTTATTATAGAAGGCATATTATACACCTATGATTCTTTTAAATTAGTATTAAATCTTGCTCACCTCGGATCCAACGTATTAGAGACAATGATATTTTTATCTACTCTTCATTTGAGTGAGATCTTACACAAAAAGAAATATTATTGTAGGAAAATGGAAAGTGTGTTTAGAGTAGAAATGGAGAAGTTTAATGGCACTAACTTTGAGTTCTAGAAGGTCAAGATAGTTGATTTCATCATAGAATGAGATCCATGGGTTGCAATATATAGAACCAAATATATTCATAATAAATATTTTGAGTGGATAATGTTGGATTAAAAAGAGAGACTTATGAATATTTGTTTTCAAAATTTAGTGTTATAGAACCTTTTTCAAGAAATAAAAGCAAAAACCCTCTAGGAGAAATTGGGGGATTTATACTAGGAAATGTTAAGGCACTTGGGCCCCCATGTTAAGGCCCTAATAATAATGTGTTATTATTTTATTTTTTATATTAGTAGGTTGGATATAACCTTTCATTGTTTCTTCTCTTTAATTGTACCATTTTTCTCCTACACACACACAGAGAGTGCAAGGAGCCCTGGTCTTAAGGTCATCACATCTTGTATTACAAATTGGATTAATTGTAAAAGGATATTTACCCCTTGAAGTGGACCATAATCATTAAAAAAATATCATATGTAAGGAATTTGGATCATAAAATTTGGTATCTGAGCTATGATCTTAGGGTTTTGCTTCTCCAATCAATTCATCTTAAATTTTTTGCTATAATTTTTTTCTAGGAAGTTTCAAACAGAAAAATTTGATAATATTTATTTGGGATATCAAGGTATAGGATACCATAATTTCAACTTCTAATTAATTATAATTTCAAATACATATCCTATGGAAGATAAGGTTTGTGACTAATCCTAAAATCAATTTTAAACAAGTTATATTATAATTTTTTATATAACACATTTTCTAGGAAGTTTCGGA
This sequence comes from Pinus taeda, assembly GCA_000404065.3. Classification (NCBI taxonomy): domain Eukaryota; kingdom Viridiplantae; phylum Streptophyta; class Pinopsida; order Pinales; family Pinaceae; genus Pinus; species Pinus taeda. The sequence continues at coordinate 10,010 of APFE031623942.1, forward strand.
TGTGAAAGTTTTTGGAGACTAAGGAGAGATATCATAGTATAGGTAGTAAAAATTCCAGGTTTTGATTTTTTCTATACTTTCAGATATATTATCTATGGAAGATAAGTCTTGCAACTCATCTTGAAATCAATATGAAAGATCATTATGGATATTTCATTATGGCTTTTTTAAATGAAGTTTTGGAACTATGAAATTTTTGGAATCTTGAGATGACATAGTGATTTATATGTGAAATTTTTTACTGGTTATATTTTATGCTATATAGTTATTATAAGTTAGAGTTTTTGACTAGTTATTTTCTAGTGATTTTAAGAGAATTTTCTAGGCTTCGCATGCTAATTTTAAATTTTTCTTTAGATACATGTCCTAATGTCTTGAAACAACATAGTGATCTTTTATACAATGGATAAAAATATTGTTGGGGAAGAATACACACATGAATTATACATGGTTTCTCCTAGTTAGAAACACTTACAACCCCTACTGGTACCTATTTGAATAAAATTTCATTAGACAATACATGTATTTAAAATATCACTTTTGTGTACCTTTAGGCATATAGGAATTTCTCTAGGTATACCTACAACTATATTTAGATAAGTTAATTAGTGATCTTGTTGCAATGGTACACTAAGAATAGCACTTGGGGAAACCACTCTTTAGTATATGGGTAATCAAGTAGTATGATGAAGGGCATGATTGAGCCTCCTTAGTTAGTTCCTTGAAATATTAGGTCGAGTGTTATTGTTAGATCCCACACATATATTAGATATCTATGGAAAGCGACACCCCCTTGTCCTCGAGACATAGCAACATTTTCGTACACAATTCCAAAGAAAGATTAAAAAAATTATTAATCAATTAAACCTCCAAAAATATCATCCATGAATTATGAAGAAATAAAAGATGTGCAATATCAGGTGTCCAACTTAGATATTAATGTCAAGTAAATAAGTGAAGGTTGAATTGTCACAAATGGAAGAATGAGTTAAAAAGGATATTGAACAAAATATAGATGGAAATAAGGAAGAAATGGAGAAGGATATGGAATAGGTGGAATGTAAGGTCATATAAGCCCTGGATGGAGGCTCCCTAAAATTGATATTTTGACTTAAGAGACTTATGAAAATAAATTTGGTATCCATGTTGGACAACTTTTTAATAATAATAATTTTCCAAGGAGATTTAACTCCAATAGAGGACTTACTTATGGATGGTTTCCAAAACAAGTGAATGTTCCCAAGGCTAAATTAAATATTTCTAATGGAACAAAGGTATTTACCTAGGTGAACCAAATAGAGAAATATTTTAAATTGCATAATATTATGGATGACAAGCAAAAAAAACACATAAAACTTTGAACTTTGAGTTGAACCCTGTCGATGGGATCAATGGAAAGCTAAAAGGAAGCTCTATCCTTATCATTGTACTTGGGGTCTATTTACAAAAGACCTGGAAGCACAATATGGGAAAGTTTTGGTATAAGACTACTATGATCAATTGACAAGAATCAAGAGCTTAGGTAATACTGAAGATTATAATTTAGGTTTTTATGTATTGGCCACAAGGGAGGATAACATCAGTGACGAATATTTGATGGAAGCTTACATGGTTGGATTAAAATAATACATTAAACATGACCTTATCTTGAAACAACCTAAAAATATAATGGAAACTATGTCATTTTCCCATCAAAATCAAGTGAATAATAACCCTACATAGAATTCTACTATTGGAATGACTATAGGAACCAAATATCATTTTCGGGATCATAAGACAACTTTATCTCAACCTAATCAATAATCATAGAAAAAAATGGAGGCAATAAGAGCAAAATGAATATTCTTTGATTTTGACAAAAAATGGTCAAAAGGGAATAAATTTCAAGAAACAAAATTTTTCACATTGGAAAATAATGATGAAGATGAAATGGAGTGATATGAACAAAGAAATAAGGAGGAACTTGTCAACTTAAAAAATAAGGAAATAGAGGTTGAAATTGTGCACAAAATCTATCCAATTAGGTATGAAATATATGTTCATGCATTGGCAACCTTTTCAGCACCTCAAACTCTAAATATTGTAGGTTAAAATAAGAAGAAATATTTCATTGTGCTTATTCAAACAAGTAGTATCCATAACTTCATTAATGTAAAATATTGCAAAGTTCCTCAGTTATTTTGCATATCCAGTGACAAATTTTCAAGTTTTTGTTGCTAATGGGGTGAGTATTGATTGTTTGGGAAAATGTTAGAACATTAAACTGAGCATTAGAGAATACAACTTGGAAAAATAACATATTCCATTCCCTTTAGAGGTGTAGATGTTGTTTTATGGATTTAATGGTTGAGGAACTAAAGTAAAATTCTATGAACTTTAATGAATTGTTCATGATATTTTAATTAGAAGGAATTTGATATGAACTCAAAAGGTTAAAATATAGACCTTCCCAATGTTGGGTTGTGTTGTATTCTTTCCACAACTAGCCCACATAGTTAACCAGGGGTTAGAGGGGGCGAGGTCACAGGGGGTTTGAGGGGTACCCGTAACCCCACTTTATGGGGTCTGGGGTAGCGCCCCAGAAAATTTTGGTTTTGGAACCTATGTTAGGTTGGTCGGACCCACCTATGGTTTTGTGCATGATTTTTGCACATGTTTTTTGGACACTATGGTTTTCGGTCCATGGTTTTGGATGCGATGGTTTTAGGTCCATGGTATTGGATGCTTCAGCATGTATAAATATGTATTGTAACATTGAAAGGAACATAATGAAAAA
>APFE031623944.1:0-40051 GCA_000404065.3 Pinus taeda
AATACAACCAGCATCCTGACGTCAAGTCCTCCTTTGGCTGGGTGCTCAGCTACACAAGTCTTGCAAAAGCTTGAAGGGATGAGGGACAAGCTCTCTCTCTCTCTTTGACAACAAGGTCTCCTTACTTAAGTAAAGCCTTATGGATGCAAAGAAGGCTTCTTACAACTCCAATCTTTTGATATCTTCCTTTCAGCACAAGTATTGCCACAAGAGTCAGAACTAGCTTTCTCAAGCCATGGGAACAAGCTTTTATAGAGGAGAAGGAAGAGATAAGGTCAATCCCCCACAATAATGGATTTGGCTTCATCACTTGGAAACTTCCATGGAATGGTGGCAAACCACTTTCCATCCAAGGAGATTCAAAGCCAAACCATCCTCACTAAACTTGGAATCAGTTTGATGAATGAGGTGGACAGAACCTTCGAAGGTTGGAGTAGTTCAAAACTTTGCCCAAAATGGTTGGCGCGATTGCGACTCTGGGACAGAGCACTAACGGCGCGCCCTTTCATTAGGATTTTCCCCATTGGCGCGAGCATAACACAGGGCACCAGCGCTAATGCAAAAAGGGTTGTTTTTAAGGGCAATGAGCAGGAGATGTCTTAAGGGCATATGAAGCTCATTTTTAGAGGTGGATAAGGCAAGTGGTTTCAAGTCTTGTCACTTCTCACAAGTCCCGGAATGGGTCCTCCAAGATGCAGGAGAAGGGTAACAAGGACGGTGACAAATGGTGACAAATTACTGTGTAACAGAAAGATTCAACAAATAGATCAACATGCATGTGGGTGAGGCAGTTCGTCGGTTGGGCAAACGTCCATGCAAAACATTTTCATGCATGTGACAGTAGTGAGATAGCAATGAAAACTGAAACAGAGCTAGGACAAGCTAGAATATACGTAAATGACAGTAGGCGTTCAAATAAATCAAGCAAACAACATGCACACAAGCGAATACACAAAAAGTGACATAAGTGTTGAAAAAGACAAGTTGAGGCCACTTACTTGTGAATAGCTAAGCCAGATGTGTTGAAGAGTCTTGGATGTGTTGTGGGATGTCAGAGCTCCAAGATTGATGTGAATGAATGAGCTCTGATGCATCGAATAAATAAGTTTGGTCTTAGGACATGAACACCACAAATCTAGGAAAAAACGAAATTTAGAGGGAAACTTCTCAAACAACTTTGCATGTAACCCCTGGTTGCTAAAAATAGCTCCCTCAATCATGGGATGCCTTTTGCATGTTGTCTTGCTATTCTGAGAAGAGCCAGTCATGCATGCATGCAAGTCAAGTTTCCTCGATCCCGGGTGGAACTAGTCAAGCAGTCTGTTTATGCATGCAGTTTCTCAACTACTTGGGAAAATGCACATTCCTGGCTGGGAGCTAGGCTGAATGCCCAGGAGGATTATGCAATTTCTAGGCAAAGTAGTTGATTGCTGCGTAGATTTCTGCAAATCCTAGGCTGAGCAACCCTGCTAGGGAAATTTGTGCAAATCCTGCTGGGAGTGTTGGCTCACAGGATTGCACAATCCTAGAGCCCAGCAGGCTGCCAGAGAGGATTGTGTAATTTCTAGAGGGAAGGTTGGTTACCCTCCAGAGATGTGCAATTTTCAAGGAGAAGATGCTCAACTTGCAGCTGGACGAAGTCTGGGTGAACAACCTGTGAGGGGAATGGATTGACTGTGCTCGACAAGCTACTTTTGTGCATGAAAAACACTGAAGCTTGAGTACTTGATGAAGCAAGACCAAGTGCTATGAAAGGTTGGTAGAGAGGCTCCAAAACAAGCTAAAGAAAAATTTTGGAGGGTGCTTGTAGCCACTACAATAGTATGGTTGGAAATTTCACTTATAACAATAATATCAGAGCCAACACATTTTCATGCATATGTTGTTATTGTAGTTGGACTATTCTGGTTTCTTTAGCAATGTATGTTGTTTAAATTACGCATTTTATTATGAACTACTTTGTATGCAATTGTACGAATCATGTTGAATGCATGTCGTTGGATTAAACCATCGCTTTAATTTGTGGACTATTCCACATTTTAGCTTGTGATGTCATTCCGATTGTGTGTTCCTTTCAAGCTATGTACTATTATAGGCTTCTAAGGGGCGCACTTCCTTTTCCCTCCATATGTTATAACCTTCATGCATCACAATTGAATCTCCACAGGGTCACACACTTTCTCTCATCCAAATTTATTTTACTTACCTTTGTGCTCTACCACGGTCATGGAATTACACTTCCACCCACTGTTGGGACTCCTACTCCAAACGGTTTGAGGTCTAGTTGGGACTTCATATCTGGGAGATCCCCTGAATGTTGGCAGGTCCAACACCATCAAGTTTTTTGGTGCTAGAAGGATGTCTAGATGACAAGGTTAGCCCTCAAAGCCTATTTTGAATCTCTGCACATATTTCATGACTTCTATTGAAATCATAACCTGGGCATGTTTATCTCACACTATTGATTTTGAAGCATTTGTGAGCATTATAGATGACTTATCGAAATCTAAGTTCAATGGTGATAACAGAACACACTTATTCAAGCACACAATTGCCTTTGCTGGCTTCTGTGACAGGCATGATGTCCCCTTGAGTGACATTTTCTATAGGTTGTTTGCTTTCATGTTAAAAGGGTGTGCAAAGCAATGGTGTCACACTTTATCGCAACCTCTATACACTCTTTTGATCACATGTTCAGATAAATATTCCATGCTTTCATTCTTTATGAATGTAAGGCACTTAATAATTTTTTTTTTAATTGCAAAAATCATTTAACGAATCACTTGAGCACTTTCACGATCATTTTCTTCATTACTATTATGAATTTCCTAAAGATGGAGTTAACTAGAAATTTTTGGAGGAAAGATTTTAGTATCTTGTTCACATTTCTAAGAATCCACATGAGTTATAATCATTCGAACCTCTCCTAAAATACCTCAGTGTTAGAGATTCTAAATCTGAGATGGACAAGGTTGTTGTCCCAAGTGACCCTCCATCCCCTTCTCATCAAACAGATCTAGCTCCGCAGGTTGAGGTGGGAGAAGTTGAGAATCCACCTATTGATCTGTCACCATCTCCTCCTAACCCCACATGCTCAGGATTTTTGCGCAGATTTGGAATGCAAGCCCAATGGTTGTCATGTGGTCTTATCTTCTTAGCCTCTATCCTTTGGTTCCTTTGATCCTCCAAATTTTGGTGTGTTATGTTCATCCGTCTCAGATCTCACAAGTGATGTTCATGAATATAAAGTTATGGATGGAGTTAGTGTTGAACAACTGACCCACCCTGGAGTATGTGTGGGAGTTTGAATAAGAATCTGTGGTGAAGGATGACCTCCTTTTGTCCGCACCTCGTCTAGTTTATCCTGACATCTTTCATGATTCTACTATATCTGTTCCATCTTGTGAAAATTAATTTCTGGATGTTTCTATGATCATTCACAGAACATGTGGGATGCCAGTGTTTCATTTGATTGCAGAGAGTACACATCTATCTTCCCTGATCCACCCAATTTCTCATCTTACATTTCCAGAAACATAGAGGGTGAAATTTATCATTTTTCATCATCCCCCCTTTATGATTCGTCAGACCATGAGGATGTCACTGTCCATCATCTTGAGTTTTCCAATCATGGCTTTCGTGATCTTTTCATTCATTCATTCAATAACGATTATGGTTTTTCTACTGTTGATCTTTATAAGCCACCAGTCTTTGATGATCCATCTCATGAATTGGAAACTCCTCAAGATGTCGAGACACTTCAGCCCGAGCTGATGGTTATGTCAGGTTCTCATAGCCTTGAGGTTAGTTCCACTTCTGATCAGGAATCTGTTGAAATTTTTTCAGGCTCCTCATCACTCTGTTGTTTACACTGAAAATTAATCTATCTCATAGTTTTTGTATCCTCCACCAAAATCACACAATCCTATTGCTTATGTAACAACCCTGGTGAAAATTCCATGTAATAAAAGTTAAAAATAATAACCACGGTTTATGGGACACTTATTCTAAGTTGGATGTTGGGAAAGACATCCAAGGGGTGTTCATTTGGTTGTTTATGGCTAAGGAAATTGGCAAAGGCAATGATTAAGGATTTGGAAAGACAAAATGGCATTTTTGGCACATTTATTTATGAGAATAATGGAAATTAGGAGAAAAAGGAGGTGAAAGGTCATAGGTTGCATGTGAGGAGGAAATTAAAGGAAAATAATGGAAAATGAAGAAAATAGAGGTCTCATTCATAAAAATGTTTCTGAGAATTAGTTGGTAACCTTTTGTCAGATGAGTTTTGGATCTCTCTCATTATCCTCTCTCTCTCTCACTCTTGGACACTTAGAGTTTCTTGGAACACTTTGGCATTGGAGAAAGAAAGGAAAAGAAGGCAAGAGGAAGCAAAGATCAAGCAAGGAAAGGTAGGATCAAGCAGCTACAAGAGGCTTCATTGTAGGTATCTACTTGCATGTGTATTTTCCTTGCTATATTTGGAATTGGTATTGCATATGGTTATTTTCTATCATGGCATGGGTCTTTCCAAGTGTGACAATGTTCTTCATCCTAGCCTTGCCATTTCTTAATAGGTTTGATGAGATGGGTTCTCATACTCGGTTGAGATGGGATGGCCGGATGGATTCGAAGCTGAGTGGGGTGAATCTCCAAAATGACTAACACATGGCATAGTGGTCCCTAAACTGGACTGTGGATCATGGTAAAGCCATTGGCCTAGTAACCCCTGAGCTACACTGTGGGTTGCAGTAAATCTAGGATTGTGTGCCTCAGTGGGCCTAGGAATCCTTGCAAGTGAATGGCAGGATATATAGTAAAGCCAAGAGGTGGATTTCTCTCTGTTGGGCCTAGTAGTCTCAGGATGGGATGTAAGGTAAATCCTGGAGATTGTGTCTCAGTGTAGGGCCTAGTTATCCCTAGATCAGACTATGGATTACGATAAAGCCTGAGATACTAGGAGACACTCAAATTCCTCACAGTGTAGGTGGAGAACTTCGGTGGTATTCGTGCTTGTTTGTTGTTTTTTTGGTGTGTTCTATGAGTCCCACATTCATGCTTGGAATATGGCACATGGGTGATTGGCTAAAGAGAGACTCGGCTCAGCCAATATATGGTGGGTGGAACATGGTAGTCCCATATCTTTCATTGATTAAGAATTCATTCCATTGGTTTCATGTGTAAATGTACTGATTTATATGTGGATTTTAGAGCTGATATATTTATGGTATTCCTGTTGTTATGATGTTGATTATATGTATGTTTTATGACAACAACTATGTATGTTTCTCAACATGTTTTACTTATAAATGAATGGATAATATATCGATGACCTAATATATGATAATGCAGCAAATGACATGAGGGAACAATGGTTCTTTGCGATTCTCAGATAAGTACGAGATCCCTATGTTTAATTTTATTGGTTTCACCTGTAGATGACATGTTTCCGATATGTTTGACGAAATACTTGTCATGGCTAGTAGGGGTCTAATAGAGGTATTGTTTAACTTATTACTTTTGCATCATTGTTTCCTTGTTCTTTTACTGCTCCTACGTTATCATTCCATTCTGGGTAGTGACCTGGGCTTTGGGCCTGAAAAAGTGGCTCAAATCTCAGGGACGCTGGCAGGAAAGCCTGTGAGAGCGACTCTGGATTTCTGGACGTTGTCATGCCTATAGCATGAAAGTAACTGAGGCTTAAGATGGTCAAAACTTTAGTAGTACCCAAGGGAAAGCTATCTAAAGTGCTGGATTGGTTCTTAAGGGTCCTAAAGCTGATGTTGAATGTTTGTGTGCTATGTTTCCATTGATTCCACTTCCTTAATGTCACATAGGAGGTTGAATCCAATCATAGTAGCCTTTCATTGCATGTTTACTCGGTTAGCTGGTTACTTGGGTAGATGTGGGAGGAGGGTGTTACAGAGTGGTATCAGAGCATGGTTCACCCCTCAGACTAGATGGGCTATGTGTTGGTCATGCATGCATGTCAGTTGCATGTGTGTCTCTCACACTTGCATTCCATGTGCTTTTTGCGTTGCATAATGGTGATCATGGTTGTAGTAAGGTTGTCATGAGGATGTTGATGATGGATTTTGTGGAAAGCATCGTCATGAGTATACGAATGGTTACATATTGTTCTATGTCGCTTACATGTTGTTATATATTTCTTGATTACATCCTTGTATGTTAGTTTTCATTCTTGTATGTTTGATTATAGGTATCAGTCTTGTAGGTTTGGTTACAAGAGTTGATCGCTTATGCTCGACTACATGCGTTTATGTGTATGTGTAGATGATTAGGCATTGCTTATGCATGTTGATAGTTTCATGTCGAAATGGGTACAATGGAGTAATGGTTGTTGTCATGCATGAGGTCATAGCATGCATGGTTAATATGGCCTTACATTGATGACTAGACGCTACCTAGAATGATGTTTATGTGTTGATGCATTCATTTGTGCATGTATATATGCTATTATGTTTTTGTTATACATGTATCACGTCGATTTGTTGATCTTGCTAATCTGGATTTAAATAGGAACACAACAAATTACAAATATAACAAAAAATATAGATATGCAGCAAAAATAATACTTCATTTCATTATTGTAAAATACTGAAATATGCTTACAAACAGAAATGGAAATAAACCAGCTAGGGCAATGGTAGCTTATCTCTGAGAAGAGATGTGGAGGCTACATGCCTCTGAACTGTTTAACAATCAGGAATCGAGGCAAATTAATGTTGAGAAAAATGGAAACCATAAACATCCAAACCTAACCCTAGGAGATGAAGCACCAAACTATGGGCCCCGTTTTGGGTAAATTGGTACATCAACTTCCCAGGGTCATAACTTTGGCATATGATCTTTGTTTGACATGCACAATACCTCGTTAAAAAGATATATCCGAGGAATACAACTTTGGGTTGAGAATCATTGCTCCATAAATGCATGTTGCTCCCAATTTTCCCCAGAAAACGTCGTTTAGGGCCTCAAAACGGCTCCAGAAGTTCAGGACCCGAAAAACTGCTAAAAATAGTAAATTGAGCTACAATTAAGGAAACTGAAAAACTGAAAGAGACAGTTGTGGGGGCCCAAGTGGGATAGGTGGCTGGCCACCAACATCCACCTAGATCACTTGCAGATGAGGTAAATTCCCCAAATTATACTAAGGTACATTGATTTATTTTGATTTGGTTTATCTGAAATATTATGCATTGCAGGAAAGAAATATCAAATGGTTAACAGGATGGTTGACTACAAAGACTCTCCCTATAAATCTGAAGAGTAGTATGGTGTTTGAAACTCTTCCAATTTTGCAATTACATTGAGAAGCTTAAAGGAAGAGATAAGGAGTTGTAAGACGGATAATGACAGGATCATACAAGCACAAGAGAAGCAAGCAGAGGTTAATGCTATACTTATTTAGGGTTTGTCAGAATTGCAGTGACAAGGGCCACTTCGAATCAGCCATGGACAAGAGGACATAGCTAACAAAGCATATGGTAGTAGGTCTCCTGGTAGACATAGGTAAGATAGATATGATATGGTGAGAGATGGCAAGTTGTTGGACACTCCGGATAGGAGGGGCGGTGAGTACATGTACTATTCTAGTTCTAGTTCTGACAAACATCATGATCATGATCGTTATCATCCCTACAGGAGGAATGATAAGGGAAACTTGCCAAATGATTTTAAGAAAGTGAAGCCACCTACTTTTTATGGATATGTGAAGAAGCTGGAAGATGCAAAGGCTTGGATACTTTGGATGAACAAACTCTTTGAGTTGCATGAGTACACAGATAACATGAAGGCCAAAATCACTATCTTCAGCTTGAAAGGTAAAGAAGATATTTGGTGGGAAGATGTTAAGCGGGTCAGAGGCATCAGGATGGATGACTTGAGTTGGTGGGAGTTCAAGAGGATTTTCAGGAAGAAGTACCTTTCAGAGAGGTACTACGATAGCAAGGCCAAAGAATTCTATGAGCTAAAGATGGGGTCAATGGCAGATGAAGAGTACATGACCAAGTTTCTAGAGCTATTGAGGTATGTACCATATCTTACATATGACAAGGCTAAAGTTCAAATATTTTTTAGTGGTTTGCTATTAACATTTAGAGATCGGATTGAGTATGATGAGCCTCGGTCACTTGAGGAAGTCATTGGGAAATTGAATCATTGCTAGGAACAGTCAAAGCGTAAGAATGAATCTCAAAAAGGATGGAAATGGAAGGACAAAGGTAAAGGTAAATGGCAGCCCAAGAGAAGAAGGCCTTAGAATGCAAATGGGAAAGAAAATATGGCACCATAAAAGAAGTTCAATGCAGGTAGACATGGACATGGGTTGTAGTAGCAGCATAGAGGTGAGGGCACTAGTCGGTCAAAGTCCTGGACATGTGGAGAGGAGCAACTTAGGAGAGATTTTCCACAACATCATGGTGGTTTGCCTAAGATATATAATGCATAGGAGGCACAGACTATTGGAGATGTAGGGCATATTATTCCTCGTATCTATGCAACAGTGGACAACAGGCAGGAAGAACACCATGCATATATCATTGAGATTTATGGTAAGATTTGTGATCAAGTTATTTCTATTTTGATTGACCCTGGATCTAATTATAGCCATGTTAGTCTTGAATTGGTGGATAAGTGTTGTTTGAGTAAGGAATTGTAGGTAGAGTCTTAGTTAGTGCAGTTGGCCATAGGTACAAAGAAGCGAGCTCATCATTAGGTAAGAGATTATGCATTTGATTTAAAAGGTATGCCTACCTTAGCACATCTGAATTTATTACCATTGGGATCATACAATATGTTGATTGGTTGTATCTTCACAGAACCGAGGTAGACTATTATGACAAAGCCATTGAGTGTGGTGATGAAAATGGGGAACCAAGAGTCTTGCAAGGTAAGAAGAAAGACTCATCAATGAGGATGGTGACAACTATCCAAGAAAAGCGTAGTCATAGGAAAGGGTGTATGTTATTTGTAGTGCACTTTTATAGTGATAAGGGTAAGGAGGTTGAGGATGCAAATGTGTTGAGAAGGTACCTAGTTTTGCAGTAGTTTCAGGATGTATATCCTGAGGATATTTCATGGTTTCCACCTCACAGGGAGGTATACTTTTCTATTGAGTTAGTGCCAGGGGAATCTCAACATCAAAATCACCTTACTAGATGAGCACACCTGAGTTGGTTGAGTTAAAGATATAGTTGAAGGAAACGTTGGACAAGGGATACATTAGGCCAAGTGTATCACCTTGGGGTGCACCAATGTTGTTCGTAAAGAAGAAAAATGGAAGCCTTAGATTATGCATTGAATACAGGAAGTTGAACAAAGTGACAATCAAGAACAGGTACCCTTTATTGAGGATTGATGACTTGTTCGATCAACTAAAAGGAGAAACAATGTTCTTAAAGATCGATATGAGATCCGGATACCATCATGTATGCATTAAAGAGGAGGACATGTATAAGACAACTTTCTGGACTAGGTATGGGCATTATGAGTTTGTTGCAGTTGCATTTCGCTTAACTAATGCTCCAACTACATTTACTTGCTTTATGAATAGTGTGTTGCATCCGTATTTGGATAAGTCTGTTATTGTGTTCATTGATGATATACTGGTATATTCTAAAAATGAGGAAGAGCATGTCGAGAATTTAACAATGATGTTGAGGTTGTTGAGGAAACATCAATTGTATGCTAAGCTCATTAAGTGTAGTTTATTCAGACTAAGGTACATTAATTGGGGCATGTTGTCTCCAAGGAGGGAATTGCAGTAGATGTAGAGAAGATAAGAGCCATCATGGAGAGAGTAGCTCATAAAAATGTGGATGAGGTGATATTCTTCATGGGGTTGGCAGGCTAGTATAGGAGGTTCATCAGGAACTTCTCACAAATTTCTTATTCTATCATATCGTTGTAGAAGAAAGGTAATAAGTTCGAATGGACAGAGGAGTGTGAGGCTAGCTTTGAGCAACTTAAGTAGCTCTTGACACATGCACCAATGCTACAAATTACAAATCCAGACAAAGAGTTTGTAGTATGAACATATACATTGCGTGAGAGGGCTTGGTGGAGTCCTTATGCAAGATGGACAGGTGGTATGCTATGAGTTGTGACAGATGAATGAACATGAGCATAACTACTCAACACATGATCTCTAGTTAGCAGCAATCATATATGCATTGACAATGTGGAGATTATCTTCTTGGTAGGAGGTTTGTACTAATGAGTGATAATATTGGGTTGAGATAATTATTTGACCAGCCAAATATGAACGCCAGGCAAGCTAGATGGTTAGCCATGATCAATGAGTGAGATCACGTACATTAAAGGAAAAGAGAATAGGGTGGCAGATTCTCTTAGCAGGTGGGTATAGGTAAATCACTTCACAACTATGAGCTCCTATGGATAGATTTATAGGATAGGATCTCACAGGTAGGTCAACAGGATGTCAGGTATATGGATATTGTGGCACAAGTATTCATCATAAGTGTGGTTAGGCTACATGGTGTTCTGAAGAAAATTGTGTTAGACAGGGATGAAATGTTCACTTCCAAGTTTTGGAAGGAGTTTTTTGCAGGTTTGGGCACAGAGTTGACCTTCAACACAAATTATCATCCACAGACAAATGGACAAATAAAGAGGGTCAACAAGATATTTTAGGAAATGTTGAGGATGTATGTGATGCATCAACAACGGAAATGGGAGGATTATCTTCCCTTGGTTGAGTTTCCATACAACAATGGTTATCAAGAGTCATTGTGGATGAGTCCTTTTGAGGCATTGTATGGGTGGAGTTGCAATACTCCTATCAGTTGGAGTGATCCGATTAACAGGGTGTTGATTGTTCCAGACATGTTTCTAGACATTGAACAAGAAATGAAGGTGATCAAGAAGAACCTAAAGGCAACACATGATAGGTAGAAGAGTTATGCAAATCAAAATAGGTTGTTCAAGGAGTTCTAGGTTGGGGAACAAGTGTGCTTGCACATCAAACTAAAGAAGAGCTCCTTGCGGATTGGATCATTGTTGGGCGCGCGATCCCCCAAAGGCAAGTTCTGGGGCTTAAAGCCCAAGTTTTGACTAAGTCTGATGTAAAGACTCCACGATTTGTGGGCGCGGAGTACAAAGTTGTAATTAAGTCATAGGGTTGTCCGCCCTTGCTTCTGTAATGTAGTGTCGGCTTGAGAGTTCTACCCATGGTCCGCGGACCATGGGATTGTATAAATAGAGCGAGGCTCTAAGTGTAATGAGACATCAATCTAAGATAGAAGAATGTAAGAGATGATGAAGCATTGAGTCTAAAGTGTAAAGTTGTGTCTTTGGGTCGTAGAGTAGGAGAAGGCTCTGCAACTGAATGCATAGATGCCTAGTAGTCCGTAGCTGAGTGCGCGGACCCCTGCAGCTAAGTGCGCAAGGCAGGTTGAGTCTGTAACTAATTGAAGCATTAATAAAGAGAAGTTTTACATCATTTATGTGTATCTTTTCCTGTTTTTTGCATTGAATTATATTGGGTATGAATTGCAAGTTTACTATTTATTTGTTGCGGAAACTTATATGAATGTGTTGAAGAAGTGAATATAAGATAAATTAGCTACTTACACAAAGATAACTAACTATTATAAGAAGCTAAGTAAGATCCATGGTGTAACTTGGGGAAATAGAACAGATCGCTGCTTTAGCAACACGAAATCTCCTCAACCCCTTGTTAGGGTTGCGTGAAGGCAAGTATAATAGGGCACGAAGGCCTCGCAGGTTAGGAAAGTGCACAAAGTGACCTGCTCGACGATATTCATAGTTGGACAAAATTGACCCCTCAGATATCTCAAGGGTGCGAAAAATGGGTTCCAGCATCCCCCATACTATTTTGGGTGAGACCTCAGTCCGCGCTCTGCGGGCTATTTTCGAAAGAGCCAATAGTACAGGGATTTGTTTGGCTAAATAACTCCGAACCTAGGTCAGGCCCCATCAAGCCAACAAATGGTTCTGTTGCCAAGACATGAATCTGCATAGAGATGTCTAATGTCGTATCATTGGAATCCAACTAAGAAAGAAATTGAAGGTTGGTTGGAAAGGAGAATTCACAAGTTCACGACACAAGAGAACAGGAATCTGTGACTGGCAAAAGAAGAGTGGTTAGACTACCACCTGTACACAAAGATCTATGAAATTTTCTTCTCATCTTTCCCTACTGAGTTGTACGAGTGGATCCCGAAGCTAGCAGATAGCCAAGGAAGGTGGAAACTCGACAATCCTATTATGTGGACCCCAGAGTTGGTGCGCATATTGGAAGCATCGAAGGATAAGATTGTGCGCGCTATTGATCATTGGCTTGATCGGATTATAGGAGGATTCATTACTGAGTTCGTGGTAGATACTTCAGTTAACTATAGTGAGGATGAGCGACGTTTTCTCAAAAAACCGTGAGGTAAATACGTAAAGTCTCTGAATACTTGGATTAAAATGTTATTGTATGAAAAGAGGGTTATCCAATTACCTTGATGTCTAGAGCCAAGTGAAGTGGAAAAATCTACAGAAACGAAGGCAGTAAGGGACCAGAGAATAACCCTTTTATTTCACCTCTGCGAGGGAACGAGGAAGAGCTCGCAAAGGTCTCACCACGAAGAGCGATCAATTTGATAAGGTAGAGGATTCTACGCATACCACCCCCACCCACACCACCACCAGCTTCACTGCCTTCACCTCCATCTTTGCCCGTACCACCTCCACCACCACCATGAGTCAATATGGCAAGCGTGATAAAGTTTCCTATGTTCAAGGGAGTAGGAAATGAAGATCTAGACTAGTTTTGGTTCATGATAAGAGCCGTATGGGAAGCATAGGGAGTGACATATGATAATATAAAGAAAGTGACGCTGGTCAGTGCTCTGCAAGATCGCGCGTTGACCTGGTATATTAAGCATTCTAATGACAATCCGAATGCGGGGATCGCAGATATCCAAATTGAGCTGAACAGAGAATTTAGCAGGCCGAAGTCAGAGGCATAGTCGATCATTGGATTCAAAGAGATTAAAACGCTACTAGGAGAGACTCCTTGGGAGTTGGATCAGAGGCTGAAGTGCACAATTCGCGAAGCTAATATGACTTTGATGGATGGCCAGCACCACGAATGGTTTGTAGCATCGCTAACGCCGCATTTGAGGAACGCGTTGTCACAACAAAGGTTAATGACTCAGGCAGAGGCCTTGGAGATTGCGATGAGGCTGCATGAGACCCCGATACAAGATCCTAATTTGGGAGTTTAGCAGATCCACGCACAGTTGTAAAACTTATGCCTTGAGATGTGAGTCTGAAACAGGACAAGACAACCCAACCAGAAGTACGCAAAGAGGTATGGTGTGTTAAATGTAAGGGTCAGGGTCATGAAAAGGACCATTTCCCAGTGTTTGTGAATTACCTCGCGGGAGGAAGACTGATGCCATTAAGACTAGAGGCAAAAGTAGGACCTAGCACGATGTCTGCTTTGTGGTGTGTGATTTGTCAAATAGGAGGAAAGCATGCTACAGACAACTGCCATTTGTTATAGAAGTACACACAAAATTCGCAATAGTTGTTTTGTAATTTTTGTAGATCAGTTGGACATGATGAGCACACTTGTAGAATCTAGGAGCTGATGATGGATAAAACTCCCACCTATAGGGTACAGGCCAAAACACGACCCCTTGACCTGAATGCAGGAGTAGCGCGAACTGGATTTCAGGGGCGCGGACGAGGTCGAGGTGGAGGAGGACCTGGAAGAGGTCACAGATAGCTGATATGCTACAATTGTGGAGGGCCAGGACATTATGCACGTGATTGTATGAATCCAACACATCATGTCTGTATTGTATGTTGTTTGATCATGAGACAGAGGATTGTCCTATGCTAATAGATAGGCTGCACAACAAGGGAGCGCTACAACCTCCCCCAAATCAGAACCTGCAGAAGATGAGGTTTGAGCCGCACGAGGTAGATCCAAATGTGAGCATTGTGCTTCGAAGTGAAATTACTATGGGAGATGATAAAGGAAAACAACCCGAAGATAGTACTTGGGTTCGCAAGGCTTTGACAAAGGAAGCAGAGTTTGATTTGGAGCGGACTAAGGAAACCTTCATGGAAGCTAAGAAGAGCTTCGCTGATGCCTCCACTTCAGGAAGAAAAGATAGATCGGAGCTGGAAATGGACCTATCTATGCTTACAACGTTCCTAGAAACATGCATGAAGTTACTGCATGACACTAAGGTTGTAAAGGGATTGCAGGAACTCATTAACAGATGCGCTGGGACCATGCCAGGAGAACCGCGTGTAGTCTGGAAGATTGGAAAGCATGCGTCAAGGACGAGAAAAGAAATGAGGTTGACTACGCGGATTGGAGAATATGAGATGGACCAGGTAATTTTGGATTTAGGATTGAACACGAACGTTCTGTCGAAGCAAACATGGGAGCGCATGGGAAGGCCTATGCTGCAATGGCCTCATATCTAGCTGCAAATGGTGAACCAACAAAAGATAATACCTATGAGGAGATTGTAGGGAATTGCCATGGATATTGAAGGGGAAAGCATGCTAGCAGACTTTGAAGTGATAGAGATTGTTGATGACAACAATCCCTACCTCGCACTCTTAGGAATCGATTGGGACACTGACATGAACGGTGTGATTAATTTGAAGAAGCCTATGATGATTTTTGAGAAAAATTCTTTGTGTGTAGTCATACCTTTGGACCCTGTAGAAGGATCACACTACATAGCGGTGGTGTGTGACTATGAAAGCAACGACGATTTGGACTACATCTACAAGATAACCGCGTGAGAGAAAGACTAGGTAAATCCCACCGCGGATGGGCGAATATCATGGGAGCGCGAAAGCTCCTGTATGTCGGATTCGGATGAAGAGATAGAGCGATGGAAAAAATAATTACACGATGTAAACACATTGAACTGTAACATGATGACAAGATCACTGCGTTACATATCGAAAGAAGTAAGAGATTTGGCTACTTATGATGGATTAGGTGAGCTAGATGGTTTCTTGGACAGATTTGGAAGGGAGGTGTCATAAAAGCAACGTTTAGAAGCTTTGAAGTGGGCATTGTGTGCTACGCCTATGAGGTGGTGGGGTATGCACCAAGGAAGCATTGGGGACTGGCACGAATGCAGGAGAATGATGCGCATGTGTTTTGGGAAGCCTAAGATGCGACTAATAGATAAATACAATGTACAAGATTGTCTGTGCATGCATCTGTTTAGGTGGGTACAAGCATATGGTAAACAACTTGTGCGGATGCTCATGGACTTCACATTGGGGAACACAGTCAATAAGCATGTGTTGGGGGGCAAATTATGCAAACGGTCCCTCAAGTTGGAACGATAGAGTGTGGAAAGACCAAGTGTGTAGAAGGTTACCCACGCAAAAGCATTTAACGAAGTGTGTGAAGCACTGAACATGGTATATAATGCACAGTGAAGTGATTGGGACCTACGTGTACCAACAGTTTTGTGGGCTTATAGGAAAACGTGTAATAAAATGACGGGAGAGACTCCTTCTAGGTTGGATTATGGAGAAAATGTTGTAATAGTGATGGAGTATATTATGCCTAGTCCACTCATAGCAGCACCCATGGATATGACAGTTCGCGAAGCCTTGGAAGAAGGGATTGCACAGCTGAACAAAGAAGACGGTTGGGACCTGATGAAGGAATCCAACAGGGTAATATTAGGCTCCAAGAACTCATGGATGAAAGAGCTAGGTTAAGGGAGAAAAGCGCTCTAGTGGAAGCAGAAGTCAAGAAGCTAGAGGAAGGAATAAAGAAGGATTTTCTAGATAAGAAAACTGTGGTAATAAAACAAGATGCGCACGATTGCGTTGAAAAATTTGGGGACTACTGCCGAGAGTTGATCAACTTGATGCCTTGGATTAGACTATATATTACTAGAGGGATCACCGATGGTAATGCAATGCAGATGGTGAAGTGCGCGATGTAGAAAGTAAAGATAAAAGGTAGATTTTTTCCAGGAAAAGTGGTTAATGGTTGGTTGAAGCTGTATATAGGTGGTTCGACCACCTAACTAGCCGTGGGAAGCATAGTCTTAGTGCTCCAGGTAGTTGAAAGGAGGCATGGGACTATAAACTACTCTGCTCGAGAGCTACGCAATGTCCGGGCTATGCTCAGGAGCGAAGTGTCATGGGGTCTGCAACAGTGCAAGGGTGACTGTGCTGCCGTGCGGGTTGGCTGGAAAGTGACCGTTATAGTCATTATTCACGATGTGATGCCTGATTTGAGACCAAATGGAGCAGGCAACAGGCATTTAAGGCGAGCTTTATGGGCAAGATTTGGGAAAATATGCCGCGAAGGGAGCATTAATGGACCAGATTTGGGGGGAACGGTCAAATTTGAATTCAAAAGGCGCTATAAATTGTGAAGGGATGCCCAACAAACAACACTTTGTCATTTGAGAATTGAGCTATCATGTGCCCAAACTATTTTGAAATGAGAACTGTTTAACTTTTTGAGAGTGTTGTTTGAGTACCTGGTTGAGTAGTTGAGAGACTTCTGATCAAAAAAATGGCAATGTCAGAAGTAGCTAAGGAAATTGGAGAAATGACCGCCGAAGAGGCCGTGTAGGCCATGACAGTAGAGGATGCCCTTGAGAGTGCGGATATAGTTGCAGAAATCCCTAAATCACCGTGCTCACCGAGATCCAAGAAAGATAAGCAACCCATGATTCCGATGCGCATGTACCCTCGAAACCCGCTGAGAACTAAATTGACCATGGAAGAAAAAGGGAAAGCATTTAATTTGGAAACCGATGAGGAGGAGGAAGACCTTGGGGACATCCTGATAGAAGAGGATGAGGATGAATACATGGAGGAAGAAACTGAGGGCATGAACCCTCCAACCAGGCTGCTCGCGTATGTTCCTTTGTGGAAGGGGAAGGCAAAGGTGCCCAAGGACCTAGATGAGAGCAAGAGCTCTCTGCAGACTCCACTACTACCCGACGATATCATTTTTGAAGGAGTGCACTTGGGATAGGTTTCGAGTCTAAATTTTGAAGATTGGGATCTCACGGACCATGAAAATTTCCCACACTTGGAAACCACACATCTCATGAAGCTGAAGAAAAACACTGCGGCGAGAGTTGTAGAATGAAGCCGCACAAGTGGTTGCGAGGGGTAGATAAAGCAGGGTTGTTGAACCTGATCTAGGTGCCACATTACCATTATGCCCAAATAATTATCTTTGTCATCAGGTAGCTGATTTGCCTAGTGCATGATGGGTGTTTATGGTTGGAGGAGCCCATCCCCATCACGGACTAGCTAATCCATAGAATTACCCAACTCCCTTGTAAAGAGGAAGACCCAACAAACGTTTTGGAGGGTAAAATCAATTATTTGGCCATCACGGAGGCCATGAAAAAGAAATATAAGCTGGGGAAGAAAAAGAGGGGCTATGTGATCTCCAGTATCAAGAACAAGGTAGTCAGAGTTGCGACTCAAATACTGGTAGGTAACGTCATGTGGAAGTACCACCCGGATGAGGTGGCCACACCAGTGGTTGCACTTGTTGAGTAGTGCATAGAGGGGGTCCAGTTTAACTGGTCCAAATTCTTTTGCAAGGAGTTCCTGGAGAATTTTTGCGAGGAACATGAATAGGGGAAGACCTTCCACTATACATGACTTCTACTGTCCATAGTGCTAGTGGCTGGGGAATTGCCCGAGGACATCTATTCCCCCCCAATTGATAGGTATCTCTCAGAGGCCATGAAGTATGCTTCACTGTGGGCCACTAAATACGCGTGCAGGATCCGAGACAGTAAAATATTCTGGGTGTTCATGGAGATGAACATCAGAATCGGGATTAAATGCAAGCTGTGGTTATCGCCCACTGTCTATAACAACTTACAAAGCTTTGTGGATTTTAAGATAGACTTCCATCATCTCTACATCAGGGCACACAAGGACCTCACGAAGAAGTGGAATGAACTACCATACCTGGCCACAGATGATGTTATCTTCGACGTACTTGAGGCATGGCCATCGGAGTGGCGCGCTTTAGCCATATCTGTGATGGAAATGGAAAAGTATGTTTCATAGCAGAAGAAGGAGGAGACAAAACTGCGGATGGCGCAGTGGGAAGAGAAGAGAAGAAAAGAGGCAGCAACATCACAGGAACAGTGTAGAAATTTTGAATAATATGACACTTATTCATAAAGATTATCCTGATTATACACTATTTGCGGAATCATGCATAATACATAACCTCCTCTACGTTGATCATCAATTTTGCAGTATTAAGAAACAATCACATGCGCACATTGAAGCATCAATCACACATATCAACACAGTATATCATGGAGAAAGCATAAAGCTGAAACCCCCAACTATCTGTATATTATATTGATTGAGATCATGTAACGATACATAGTACAATACTCCTCACAAGTACTCAGCACTATCTCCACCTGTTACACACAATACAGCGTAGATCTGAATCAATCACAGGTTCAAATCTCCTCCTGCTGCTTGCCCGCCTCCACTGCGCAATCCTGCATAGAGAATGGATGAGAATGGCTCCAAATTCATATTCCCTTTGCCTATACCACGCATTCCTCATTGGCAATACTCAATCCATTGATTGTGCAAATCTCATGCACAAATATAGTCACAACTGACAGTTGTCTTGCCCTTTCACTTACCTCTAACACTTGTCTCCACTAAACTCTCCATGCTGAGTTAACTGATGTATTATTCAGTTGCTTTATGAGTTAATAATTAGTGAGTTAATTAATAACTAATTCACACCACTCAACATTAGTCTATTTTCCAGTTAGACGAACTACAACTAGTTCAACTGAGTCAAACTAAACACAACTCCATCAACTCCTGATCCAACTCCACAGAACTCAATCACCGAAGTTCTAACTGAAGTCCTCCATGCAATAGCTCAAGTTAACCCATAGGAACCACGTATTTCCTTATGGCAGTTGCATGTGCCACATCTGTAGCTCAAACTGAAGTGCTCCAAGAGAATAAGATAATGTTTATAGTCCAAATTATTATCAAGGGCTAATAATCATTCGAATGGTCTATATTTAGACTGACCAGTTTACCTCCTTTGTTGTCTAAAAATAGAAGTCCATCTATTTTTACCAACATGACCAATCATCCATAAACAACATCCTGCAACTCATAGACCATGATCCATATGTCTAAAATAGACATAGTCTAAAAATAGACTTTGCGCCAAAAATAGCATGCGGGCCCACTTAGTGAAGGCAACTTCTTTCCATTAAGCTCCATCATCTTGTTGCAATCTCAACAATTTTTCTTATACCATAAACTAAGATGTAGTAGGATGTTGTCATTTTGGGTTCTTGGAATTTCATTTTGTGCCTTAACTATTTCATTCTCCTACTTCAAGTGACTATTTAATATTTTCAATTCATAAATATCCTACTTGAGGGTGTCTTGAACTTGGAGTTCTCCTTGAATATTATAATGAATTCCTTCATTTTCTTCTTGGTTTGAGGATGATGCAACAACTTTATCTGTAGATCCTTTTCCAAACACTCTATATAATCATAAATTTCCCACTAGACAGGATCTATTTAAGATGTTTTTCTGATTGGACTAGAGATTGGTGATGGAACTGATGGGGATGGAACTATAGGTTCCATTTCTTCTTCCTCTAAATCGACAAATTATGGGGGTTGTCAAGGCTGTTCATGCACTATTTTATTGAGCCTTGCGCTTCTTCTTATGGGAGATGATGGTTTAGATGGTGATTTAGTAGTAATGGGATGCTTTAACTTTTCCCTTCTCTATTTTCTCTTGCTCTGTTTTATTTTTGGATGAACTTTCTTCCTCAGTGTTGGCTACCTTTTTTCTAATATTTTTCTTTTTAAAATTCTCTAACATATCTGCAAGAGGAGTCTCATCCTCTGAATGTTGCTCTTGTTGTGGAGGTGACTTATCTTCTATGGGAAACTTCCTTCTACTCTTCCTTGTTTTACCACTAGGATCTTCTTTTTATGCTTCTTTAAAATTATTTTTAACTAAGAAATCTTCCCAATTGTCTCCTATGTTTCTTAGATGGGCTTCAATCAGGAATTTCACTAGGCCATGATGGTATAGGGCATTATCTATAGACTATAACTTTCTTTGAATATTACTATCCATATTTTTTAAGCTTTGAAGTAGGAAATATGATAGGTTAATTTCATTCCCATTAAGAAAATTCATCATTAAGCGTGCATGATAAAAGAACATGTTATCGAATCTTCCTTCACAAGTTATAAAATTTTGAATGATCAGTAGCAGATTCCTCCATTTATTCTTCAAAGTTGCGACTGGTATTCCCTTTTCAAACACAAATGTCCATACCTGGATTCTTGAGAAAGACTCTCCATTCTTTTTCTTTAATTCTTTTGTTTTTGAACCGACTTTCTCCAGTTTTTGGAAAACTTGTAGCTTCTGCTACGAAAGACTCTATCAACACCAACTTCACATCCCCAATTTCTGCTTCAATACCATCATATGCCCTCGCGAAAGACTTTGTTACCTCTTTCTCGTGGCCATCGAATTTCTCCACAAATTCTAACCACAGTGCGTGTTGCAACAATTGTTTGACCTATGGGTACCCTTCGAGAAACTTAACCCCATTCAGCTTTGATCTTACAATGACCCCCATGTTAGATAAGTTTAGCTCGTAATTGATTTTTCGACAAGGTTAAGGATTAGAATAAATTTAAGTATGGATTGAATCAGGGTTTAGGTGAGGGTGGTCTCCGCAATAAAACAGGGTTGAGTGAAATGAAGTGTCTCGACATGAAGCATAATGATGAATGGAGAGGAGAGGGTGAATTTAGAATTATATTAGGGTTCACTCTCGACTTAGTTAACAAGACATAAATATTTTTGTTAAAACCGAAGTCATGTGAGAATAATTAAGGGTAATCATTATTCAATATGGGAGTAGCAATGGTTACTCTTCATTTATTTAATAATTCAAATGTTTTACCTTGATTATATAACTTATTATTTACATACCTTTGATCCTTTGCCTTATTGATTTTGATTTGTATTTTTTAGGTTGTCAAGTTGCTCCAGCTGTAATCTTCATTGAATTTGCTTTTGCCATAATCTTCATCTACCCTAGTCGCAATCTACCAAGTCAACTGCATAATTCTATTAGAGCTGCAGAATCTTCCTTGGTGAACTTCAAATCAAGACTATCTTGCAGATTTCTTATGAATTCCTCCCTTGTTAATGGTTTATGATATATTCGTAATATATGACCATTTACAAGGAATGTTACTTTTTCTTCATCAATGGTTTTGATTCTGACTGCTCCATTATCAAAGACAATTTCAATCTCATAAGGACCAAGCCAATGAGTTTGAAATTTTCCTTGAAAATCTTTAAATTTTGAATAAAAAGCAATTCCCAATCACCAGGCTGAAATTTCCTTTCTTTCATAAACTTATCATGCCACATGGATATTTGTTATTAGACTATATTGATTCTATGAATAACATCTTGTCGTATCTCATCATGTTCATTCAATTGCTTCATTCTTTGTCTTTGGGCTTTTGATAGATCAAGACCCAATTTGGATGTTGTTTTAAAAGTCTTTATCTGAAACTCAATAGGAAACAAGACTTGCTTTCCATAAACAAGTTCATAAGCAGTGTGTCTTGTCGTATTTCTCCATGTGGTACGATATGCCCATAAAGCTTCTAGAAGCTTTTCTGCCCAATCCATTTTATGCATATGCACAATATTGGTAAGAATTGCTTCAATTACTTTATTGGTAGATTCAACTTGTCCATTGGCTTGTGGATGATATGGAGTTGACATCCTATGCGTGATTTTGTACTCCTCCATTATCTTCTGTACCAAATTGGATGTAAATTGAGTGCCTTGATCTGTGACATTTTACCTTGGGACACCAAAATGAGTGAGAATATCCTCAAAAATAAATGAAACTACAACATTTTCAGTAGCAAAAGGAACTGCTTTAGCTTCTACCCATTTTGTGGCATAATCTGTATAAACAAGAATGTACCTTTTTTGTCTTGACGGTGGATTGATTGGACCAACAAGGTGTAAAGCCCATTTCTCAAAAGGTTCAATAGGTACCTGAGGTTGTAGAGGCATTTCATCTGATGGAACAAGTCTCTCCATTCTTTGACAACTGTCACACCTCTTAACATATTCCTTGGCATCCTTGAAAAGAGAAGGCCAATAATATCCTAAGAGAAGGACTTAATAAGTAGTTCTCTAATCAACGAAGTGTCCTCCACATGGTTCATCATGATAAACCTTTAATATCTCTGGTACTTCATCTTCTCTAACACATCTTCGAATGATTAAGTCAGGTCCTGTCTTGTATAATTCTTCATTTATCCAGGAATAAGATGCATTAGTTTGAATAACCTTTCTTTTCTCTTGAGGAGACAAGTATGATGGTAACTTTCCTGTAGCCAAATAGATAGAAATATCTACAAAAGAAGGATATTTAATAGATACTGCAAAAATATATTCATCAAGAAAATTATCTTCTACAAGAACATCATCGTTATCATTTTGGATTCTAGATAGAAAATCAACAACTGTGTTCTGTTTTCCAGGGCTATTCAAATAGTAATATTGAATTCTTCTAATAACAATAACCATCTTGTAATTTTTCCATTAGTAATTGATTTATCCATTAAACCTCTAATTGCATAATGATATGTGTGAATGAAGGTTTCATAATGAGTGATATAATATCTGAATTTATTGATGGCATGCACAACATCTAAAAACTCCTTTATGTTACAATATAATTCAACTCCGTAGGGGTCAGATTTTTGCTTGTGTAATAAATGGCATAAGGAGTTAAATCTTTTTGTCCTAATACAACTCCTAAAGTTGTAAATGAGGCATCAGTTGAAATGTGAAAAGGTAGTTTCCAATTTGGTCCTCGTAAAATGGGTGCTTTAGAAATATTTTCTTTCAATGTTTTAAAAGCTTTTTGGTAGTCAGAATTCCAGAAGAATTCACAATATTTTGTAAGCAATTTGAAAAGTGGAGAGGCAATCTTTGTAAAGTTTTCTATAAATCTTCTATAGTAGTGAGTAAAACCAATAAATATTCTAACATCCCTTTGACATGTAGGAAGTAATAACTTCGAAATGACTTCTATCTTAGATGCATCTACTTTAATTCCATCCCCTAAAATATGGTGACCTAAAACAATTCCCTCAGTGAACATGATAAAACATTTTTCATGTCTTAATGAGAGATTTTCTTCTTTACACCTAATGACAACTTTCTCCAAAATTTTAAGAGCTTCTTCAAAAGAATTTCCATAAACAGTAAAATCATCCATGTAAACTTCACACAATCATGAATTAGATCAGAGAAAATACCTAGAACTGCCTTTTGGAATGTTGCAGGTGCATTACATAACCCAAAAAGGAAGTACTCGATATGCATAAGTTCCCCATGGACATGTAAAGGTTGTTTTATCTTGATATTCTGGAGCTACTTGGATCTCGTTATATCCATTAAAACCTTCCAAGAATGAAAAGTACTTTTTCCCTCCCAATGTGTTAGGAACCTGATCTATAAAAGGTAGTGGAAAATGATATTTTAAAGTAGCTTTATTCAATTCCCTATCATCAATGCATACTCTCCATTTTCCATTCTTCTTTGGAACAATTACCAATGGTGAAACCTACTCACTGTTTGATATTGGATAAATGAAATTCACATTTAACATTTTTTGTAATTCCTCTTTAACCATTTCCCTTAGATTTTGGATTCATTCTCTGTTGTGGTTGTCGAATTGGTATGACATTTTCTCCAATATAGATACGATGCATAAAAGTGTTAGGATCAATTCCTTTTATATCAGTGTATTCTCACGCATAAGCAGAGGAATGTTCTTGCAACATCTTTATTAATTCTTTCTTTTGAGATTCTTCCAGATTATCATTAATATTCAAAGTTTTCCCTGGAAAATTTTATATTAAAGAATTGTCAAATTTTTCCATAGAGTGTAAAGGCATTTGACAAGATGTTAGATATTCAATAGCAGATTGTTCTTGAAAACTGTGATTTTGTTCACAATATGAGGAAGATTCATAATTTCTGTTAAATTCAAAATTTGATCTTCTTCATCTATTTGTGAATTGGCAAAAATTGGTCATATCAAAGTTTTCATTGTCATCATTTATTCATGCTTCAATTTCTACTTCTATCATTATTTTTGTAGGAGGATATAATGTGAATTTCTTCGTCGAACTTCCATTAGAGATAAACATATCACCAGATCTACAACTTATAAAAGCATCAGTTGTAGCTAACCATGGTCCTCCTAGAATCAATGGGATTCTCCTAGATTATTATTTGGTGTTAAGATCATAAAATCAACTGGATATTCCCAAGAATATAAGAATATAAATATATATTCTAACACACCATCGAGTTTGATAACAAATCTATCAACTAATCGCAATAGTCTAGGTGTATATTGAAGAATAAGAAGTTTCAATTGATCCATAGTTTGTTTACTCATGATGTTGATATCTGCTCCTAAATCAATCAATGTGTTTGGAATCTCAACACCATTGATGTGTGTTTTCACAATGGGACCTCCTAGATCTAGATATTTTTGAACTGTTGTCTTTCCCATCATGATATCTGCAATTTTTCCAATTAATTGGGTTCTTTTAAATTCTTTCCTTTTTCTTCCTAGTTTTTTAATACTTAAACTCCATGATTGTATTTGCAAATATTGGTATTTCTTTGATAGCTTGTAACAAAGGAATTTTTATACAAAAATTCTTAAGTTCATCTATAATATCACAATCAGGCAACACAATTTGTTTTTCTACCTCTTTATCAATTTTCAATCTTTCAAGAAAAGGTGGGTTTTGAACAGAAACTGAAGGTTTTTCTATAATGGGAGTTGAGTTTACTGGGATATCATCAGAATGTATAGGGGTGGTTTGTTTTTTAGAATTTTCTTTTTGATGAGAAGGTGTCTCTTTCTCAGAGATGTCATCTTTTTTAGACTCTTGGATAACAATGGATGGTGACTTTTTTTTCCAATACTCTGTCAGAGATGAGTTCGACATTGTTTAGATCTAATGGAGTTATCATGCAAGTTTGGAAATTATGTCCTTCTAGGTTGTAAACAGGTTGTGAATTTTTATTATTTGGATTTGGAAGTGGCTCAATAGGGAGTTGATTTGGCTTTTGTGGAAATGGTAGTGAAAGTTGTGGGTTTGGATTTTGTGGTTGAGAGGGTTGAACAGGCTGAGGAAAATATTGTGGTGGAAAAATAGGGTAAGGTTGAGGATATTGAGGGTATTTGCCATAAGGATTTTTCCATCCTTGTGCCCAAGGTTGAGGCCAAGGTTTCCAAGGCATGGGTGCAATCCAATTACTTTGTGATGGTTGTGCATATGTTTGTGTGTTGAAACCTTGGGGTCATATTCAATTGTGGATTTTGCCATGGTCTCTTGGCAATAAAACAAAGAGGTTCTACTTGATTTGGCATTACTTCCTCTTGATAGACAACTTTAATACCAGATATTAAAGGACATTCCTTTGTATCGTGATTTTCTGCACATATGACACAGGTTCGTACACTTTTTAAGTCAATAGGGAATTCTCTCAAGGCATGCTTCTTTCTTCATTTTGGACAAAAGATAGATAATGCAAAATTTTCAACTTTTTGCTTGTTTGTACTTTAAGGGTATCTATTTGTTCACTAAGACTCCCCAAAATATCAGTTTTAAAGTTGTCAAGCAAATTGCCTATTTCAACCCTACTTACTGTCCCAACTGTAGATTTATTAATCCTAGACATAACAAGATATCTTGGATTTTTCCCAATTCTTGCATTTCCTCTTGAAATGTGCATGCATAACTCACAAATATCTCCAAATGATAACTGAGAAATATCTCCTTTACCCATCAGATTAAGAAGGTATATCCACTCATCTCTGATAGATTTCAGTAAGAGAGCTTTCAAAGTTTCTTCATCTAGATTATGCATTTTAACCCTTTTTACATTATAAGCAAATCTTTCAACGAAATCTTCAAGATTTTCATCTTCTTTCTGCATGATTTTAAAGACTTCATCTTTAAGATTATGATGCATACATTAATCCTTGTATTTGTTTAAGAACACAATTTTCATTGCTTCCCATGTTCTTATAGAATGTACTCCTAAGCCCATAAACCATTTTAATATTGCATCCTTAAGAGTAGCTGGAAATAATTTAAACTTTTGAGTATCAAGCAAGTAGTCATAAGATCTACACAAAACTTCAAACTCAAAGAGAAATGTTTCAGGATTCTCATTTCTTAATCCATGAAAATTAGAAAGGATGGAGGGTAAGATATTTTTCATTGTGGTTGCGGTATCTTCATTGAGGATGGGAAATCCAAAAGGTTCTGAACCTCCTCTACCACCTCCTCTTCCTCCACCTCTTCCACCTCCTCTATTTCCTCCTATTCCACCTCTAATCCTAGGTTGTTCACCATTTACATTATGTTCTTCCCCTTCCCTTTCTCTCGCCATTGTAGATTCTTGAAAACTAATGTAAGGTTCCAAAATTAGATTTTCTAGTTCCTCCTCTAGCTCTTCTAGTTCTTGTATCAATGGAATGTTAAAATAGGCTTCTTCTTCTTCCTCTTCACTAGGGATTTCCAGCTCTTATCCTAGAATTTGTTCTCTAGTTGAAGATAGAAAAACTACTCCTTCAGTTGGGGATGTAGGATCTTCTTGTTCTATTACAACTTCAGTTGAAGAAGTTGGTGAATCCTTAGGTTCAATTTCAGATCTAAGTACCTCAAAAAGTCTATGTCTGCCTGCAATAGATGGAATATGAGTTTGGGTGGATGGTGTGGCACCACGAGATTGTGGTGGGGTGAGTGATGATGTTGGAATTGAACTCCTATCTCTACCTACAAATCTACCTCTAGAATATCTTTCCACACACACACACACACACACACATATATATATATATATGAAAAGAAAAAGAAAAAGACTCCTATATACACTTCCCTGTCAACGACACCAAAATGCTTGGTAATTTAATTGATGTTAAATTACTTATATGAATTATCAATTAGGGCTAGTAAACTAATGAAATGTATATGCACTATACGTTCTAGGAGTCTTTGTCACTCACATAATTCCTAAGCTAATTTGAGATATCAAAATGCACATGTTTCTCTACATCTATAAATCACTCATAAAAATGGAATTAATTCTACTTCTCTTGCTTAAAAGAAAGATCACACTCTTCTTTGAAATAAACTTCACACTTGCTTCACACTTAAAAATAAAATCACACTCACACTTTGCTTGGAATAAAGACACACACACACACACACTTGCTTTAAAATGAAATCACTCTTGCTTGTAAATAAAATCAAACTTGCAATAAAATGAAATCACTCTTGCTTATAAATAAAATCACACTTGCTTGAATGGAAATTACACTTGCAATAAAATCACACTATAAATAAATATACTTTAATGGAAAGAAAGATTAACTATGCATATGAAAATCCTATTGATATCACTCTAATGTAAAGCTATGCTTCTAATCTATGTTAACTTATACTCTGTCCTTGTTGTTATGTGTGGAGCCTGATTATCTTCTGTATTCAAAGGTATTGCCGCATTGGACCCCAGTTTGTACTACCCATAAAATATTCGCTGTAGGGGGGTCCAAGGTGGGGGGGGGGGGGGGGGGAGGGGGGCTGTCACCTTTTGGGAGCCCCTTTGGCGAGGGGATCGGGGGCAACGCCCCCGAAGCTAAGAATAGATGTAAAATTGCCTTGTAAAATGTTGTAATTTCGTAGACAATCTAGGCCGTTCATTAGGCGGAGATCTGACGGTAGAAGTTATGTTTAATTTAGGGTTTTCTGCCCTAGAAGGAAACCCCCTCGCTATATATGAGGGAATTGTATTACGTCTATGTATATCTGTGTTCTGAGTGAGGAAGAGAGTGAAGATTGAGAGCGAAGAGGGAGTTACAGCGTATCTGCTGTAGGTTGTATCTCTTTAGTTTGCTGGATAATATAAATCGAAGGACTGGCTATTTCTCTGTGGACGTAGCCCAAACTGGGTGAACCATGTATATCTGTGTCTCTCTTGTTTTATGCGTTTTCTGTGTTTATATTTTTGCAATATTTTATGTGTTTCATTGCTCTTTAATATATAATTTTCTAACACATGTGCACTAGAAATCTCACTTCACTTCAACAATAAAATGATTAGATAAACTTGGTGCAAAACAATCTTAAATTTAGATCTAAAAATCAAAACTTAATTGATTAAATGAACTAACAAAAACCCTACAGAAAATACAAAATGCATTACTAACTACAAATAAAAGAATTGAGGGGACCCTCCTGCGAGAAGTAGGTATCAGTATGATGCTTTCACGAGATGATTAACCATGCATTGGAATCGTACAATAGAGAAATAAAACGAAATAGAGTTTCTATATAAAAACATAGTGTTTGCAAAATAGAATTCAAGTCTATGTTCACTATGCCAAGAGGCATATTTATAAAACTCCTCATGTTTCAGAGCATTACACCTTATGCTTATTGACATTAGTTAAAATTAACTTTGAAAGATAAGATAACATGATCTTCTCATGATTTGTTATCAATGTAACAAATCCTGAGGCTAAAAATCAGCGTCTTGCTCACCTGGTTTTGCCTTTTATAGTGGTTAACTTTTCCTTTGATTGAGCTGTTAGTGGTGTCTTCTTTATCGTTCTAGGCTTTGAAAGTAGGAACAAATCGTTGTCCCAGCTAATTGCCAACTGCCCATATGCCCTGTTCTTCTGCTGAAGCTTCGCAACCCATCGAACATTGGACTTAGCTGCATAATCATACATTGGTTGCAGAATCGATGTAATTGAGTAGCTCAAGTAAATATTGAGTTAAATAATAAAGACAAATGTCATTTATGAAATAGAACATGACTACGTATGTGCTATGCTATCAACCTTGTGAACTGATACCCAAATTGGAGTTATGAAGGTAAAAAAGGGAGGAGTGGAGTGAAAAAGAATTGTAAAAAATAAGCAATTGTGGGGTTCAACAAAAACCATAATCAAATCTTGAAAAATATAAACATTTATAAACTACAAGAACCAAACCAACCATACCCTTTGTGTGACTTGCTAAAGAACTTGTCCTACCATTTATCTCCAATAACAAAAAATTGTGATCACATTCCAAGTCTCAAAGGTACTCATGTGTTGTTGACGCTGCATCAATGGGTCAACTAACCAATCCATCATGTAATATACCCACAAACAAGATAAGATAAGATAAGCATCCACAAACAAGATAAGATAAGCATCACAATTGATTGTGAAAAAATCCAATTCACATGCTAACATAGTATAATTGCCTAAGTTAACGTGATAACATCCTCCTTCCCTTGATACTAATATCATTGACGATTTTGGTGTCATATCTTATAAAATATTATTAACTTGTGATTATTGTTTATGTGATATTACATGTTATAATGTATAACATCTTTATGTTAGGATTTCACAATAATATTTATTTTCTCAATTATATATGTCTCAATTACATGTATGTATTAATATTAACCATTAAGCACACATCTTTATGAATAATTTCACATACATAATTGTGAAAAAAAATGCCTTATGAAACACTACTTACATTTATACTTTGAATAGTTCCAAGCACATAACAATTAAATTACAAAATTAGAATCACTAAAAATACATTACTATAACAATTATGAGAATAATGACAAACCTAATCACATAAATGTTAAATAAAAAGTATAAGTCTTGAAATTATTGTGAAAGCATTTTTCCCTTACAACATTTGCCCATATTAGATGTTGTGGGTTCTAAGGCATAAGAGATGACTTACAACATTTGCCCATGTGTGAATGTTTTGGTTACAACATCTCTCCATGTTTGAGAGACGATACATGCACCTAAAACCTTACCACATTTACTGTTAGACAAGGAGTATGAATCCTTAAATGATTGTGAAAACATTTTGCCCTTGCACATGTGCCATGGGCAGGATGGCAAATGTTGTGGCTTAGACAAGGAGTATGAATCCTTAAATGATTGTGAAAACATTTTGCCCTTGCACATGTGCCATGTGCAGGATGGCAAATGTTGTGGCTTCCAAGGTTTAACAGTTGGCCTACAACATTTGTCCATATTTTAGTGCTTGTGGCTCCTCAACTATGGTCAAACTATGTGAAGTAACCATAATGTAGGTTTTCCTTTTGCTAAGATGAAATTTACTCAGATTTACTGCTCATGGTGGAATATTATTATGTTTTAGTTGCCAACACGTGCACAGCAGTAGGAGCTACTTACAACATTAAAACCTCCGGAGCAGGTGCCTCTGTTCAGTGAAGTTCTGTTGCATTCTGTTCGCAGTGAAGAAAAATGAACGCGGGGCCTCTCATAGCAGCTCTAAGGGACTGCCCATTGCTGGCATTTCCCTCATGGACCGCGGTACTGTTTAGATGTCTTCTTCTTGGTATTTTAGAGGTGGTTCAAGTTCAAATCCCGAGAATGACTTGCATCTGTTATTTGCAGGCCGGAATTATTTTGGCATATTTTTGTTATATGGCTTTAGCTCTATTTCTCCTGCCCGGAAAGCAGATTCCTGGGGTCGCGCTTGCTGATAAGACCAGGATTTACTATCGCTGTAATGGTAAGCCTCGTTCATTTTATGACACGATGTTTTTTCTCCATTTATTTTGTGAATTCTGTGACGCTTCCCATGAGAATCGATCTCATGACCTCCGCTTGGCTAAATGCCATGTCCTGCGTCTTGACTGGATTACTTTGCCGGTTTTGAACTTATTTGCAATCTCGTTGCCATTTTCTTGACCAGCAATCCGGTCCAAGGCAACTGTACTGGTGTCGATAGATATATATTTAGTATTGAACCCTTAAGTTGATATTTAATCCAACTTCTTGCATTATATGCAACGAGAATAGATTAGGAGATGAAGAACAGGCAGTGCTAAGTTATCCAGCTTTCAATGTAGCAGCAAAATCAAGCTCTCCGATTAAAAAAACAACATATTATTTGCCATTGGGGATTCATTACACAATATAAAGTGCAAACCATAGACTGCAGATCTGAGGTAGTGAAAACAGATTAATCGCATCATTTCTGGGTTTGATAAACTTCAACATTACTGGAATTTACATAATTTGAGCAAAAATGAACATAAATGATTCTGCCCATGCATATCTATTATTATTAACTCTTATTTTTTAATGAGAGAAGTTAAGCCATATTTTTGGACTGGAGAGCGCGTATGAAACTTTTTTCAAGGTCTAAGGCCATGTTAGGATGGGGACCAAGCCCATCGGTTTTTGAATCCGGGTCATTACCATGTAAGCACTCCAACTTACTCCCATCGTGTTTTAAATCCGAGCCATCACCACGTAAGCACTCCAACTTACTGCTGGGCAACATCCTTGCAGACTTGCGTGTGGATAAGTGCAGAGCAGCAAAATGACTGGCAACTTTATTATTACTTTCCTAGTTTGGTACATTTGGTCATCTTTCACATTTGATGAGGGCAAAGTTGCTGCTTCTATTTGTCTTTCAATACAACCTGGACTAACATAGTCAGTCCCGGAGTGCAGAAAATATTTCTTTAGGGTTCACAGGGAAAATTACAGGGAATCATAATTTTTCTTACAAGTGTAGAAAGTTAGAAACCTTGGTGAATCTATATGATTCCCAAAATGTACATGTTAAATATTTGGCCAAAATTTTCGAAATTCTTTTTAATTTTTAAGAACTTTATGTATGTTATGGTAAGTGTCGGTGATCTTTTCCGGCAAGATATTGATGATATAAAATTTTGGGTGAAAATTTGTTTTGAATTGGCAATATCTCTAGGATCAATCCTTGAAATTCATTTTTTGCAGCTTATACCTATTATTTTTTAAAGAAGGAACCATAGAGATCTTACATGGTGCTAGATAGGATAAGATCGGATAAGATAATGTTATTAATGTCCGACAAATGACCACAAATTAGAAAGCAGGAGCCCAAAGGCCATGCCTATAACAGAATGATAAAAGCAGATCTAAACCAGAAGATCTAAGATATAGACTCTAAATTTAAAGATTAGAATACAAAGCAGTAGTGCAGCCAGAAACTTGCTAGAACCACTGAGAACCAGAACCCTAGAATGCCTTGCATGAGAGTATTTGGAAGGGAATCTCAATGCCAGAGCCAATGATCTATTTTTTGCATCACTCTTGACATTTGAGATCGTGGAAAAGAAACTCGTTATAGATGATTTGCTAGAATACCTGGAGGAGTTGGTCTGTGACATGTCTCACTGTCTAGATGATGCAACCTGCTGCTGATATCTGGAGGTAGTCCACTGTTGACTGTTATTATGTAAATTTTCTTGGGATCTACGACAACATCTCTGTAAGGGTCTTGCTGGTGGAACACAGAATGCCTCTTGGGTTCTGACTGATTTGGTATCTGATATGGCACTGTTGGTCCCCGGCCTCTTTGTGCTTCTATTCGCCGGGAGCACCAGAAAGAAAGATGCAATCACCTTGGTAGTGTCCAGCCATGGGGAGGGGGTTGGGTGGCTGAAGAAAGTGAGATCAGTGTCAGAGAGCCTCCCTCATGAACAAGGCCAAGCATCGCTTGGTTAGATACTAGAAGAAGGTGGAGTGGGAGTTTTGAGAATCTATGAAAAGGCAATAATACTGACCATAGACCTCATAGTCAATGGGGCGGTGGGAAATGAAGTGCTGCAACCTATTGGTCTCTTGTAGATGGCAGAGCTGGCAGATCCTGTCTTCTCATATGGTATGATGATCAGCTTTGAGCCTCCCTCATGAACAAGGCCAAGCATCGCTTAGTTAGATACTAGAAGAAGGTGGAGTGGGAGTTTTGAGAATCTATGAAAAGCCAATAATACTGACCATAGACCTCATAGTCAATGGGGCAGTGGGAAATGAAGTGCTGCGATCTATTGGTCTCTTGTAGATGGCAGACTTGGCAGATCCTGTCTTCTCATATGATATGATGATCAGCTTTGACCCTAAGCTGAACCGACTCAGAGTTGGCCCAGTGGGATTCCAAGAGCATGTATCTGTTGACAAAGCGTGCAAGGCCATCAAACAATGAGTGCCCCTCAGCTCCGTGGAGTACATAGAAGGCCATCTTAGGATTCAGCTCACATGACGTTGTGATCCAAGTAACCTGAATATATTGCCTTTAAATGTCTTCTCGAATAATCCTATTCAACTCTTGCTTAATCAGCAGATGCTGATCAAGGGTATCTATTATCATGCAAATCTGCCCCAAAGAGGTGAACAGATCCGGGTGATAATTATAGGCAAATTAGCCCTGTGACCCTGTCACATAGTGTTATGAACCAGTGCCTTGAAAATGATAAAAAGTCAATGAATAACAGTCCTCTTCGAGGGCAAACTTTACAATGAATCCAATACACAAGACAAAATATGATGTCTATCCAAATGAGTCTTTGTTAAATTTCGAGATAACACGTTCTTTGCTTAGGTCAGTTACTTCAATATTCCATATAAGCCCATTCATTAATCGATTAGCAAACTCAAGAATTATTATCCTATTGACAGTAACTCGAAAGAAAATATACAACAAATGCAGAAGACAAGTCAAGATGACAGGACACAATGATATGGCTCAAGCCAAGGAAAAAACCCCAAGACAGGGAAAACCCTTGATCAATTCTTCTTATTATCAATATTGAATGTTCAGCAGAGGCAGAATACAATATATAAAAGTCAAAATGACTTGCCAATGAGAAGTTCCCGAGTCACTGTCCTTGATACATTGCTGTTCCAAAAAAGGCAGCTCTGAAAAGGGCAAATACTGATTGTGGAGCTTCTGCGATCTGATGTTCTGGTGAGGGTTTTATAGCAAACTATTATAGCCCCTTTTCATAGCTCCTGGATCCCTTTCTTGACTGCGGCCTTCCTTATCCGAGCTGATTTATACACATATGAGCATCCCCAAGAGCTGGTGCAAGAATGATCACTGGTTAGGGCTGATGGCAAACCTCCCACACCTCTTTCTGAGTAGCAGCCTCTCTCCAAACATCTCTGTCCTAATTTGCGGCTGGACTGAGCCACAAAATGAATGACACAATTTCTCGTCCAAGAGGTCAAAGCCTCCTGCCAGACTTGCGACTCTCTGTCCAAGGATGTCAAGGCCTGCGGTTTGCTTGGTGCACACAGCTAGGGCTGCGGTCTGTTGTAACAGAGATAGAAACCTGATCATAATGAGCCTAGACATCATACAAACTCCCTCTTAAGTGCGGCTCCTCCTCTGCTGCAATTCGGCTTCAATGGAGACACAAAATTACCCACAAAACAGACCCAAACAAATTCGTCCTCCTCTTCTCAAGCTCGGCTATCTCAGAGTCAAATTTCATATGAGATTAATGTTCTTGGATGTCAAATGAGATTGGAGGGCACTTCCTTTTATAGGAGATGGAGAGGGGTTTAACTTGGTTAGTTAACCCCAAGCCAACCTTGATGAGTTACCCATGAATGTTTTATAAATTCAAAAACGCTTTTCTCCTTATCCAAATTTGAAGATCTATGAGTTGAATTTGGTCCTCTTGAAAAGAGGAATTTAATGCAATCATCATCTCCATCAAATGAGCTGACTCAAGGTGGAATTTGGCCCTAGTTGCCAATTTTAACACTCCCTTTCAACTAGGGAGAATTCCACCTACCAATCCGTTAGCCATTGATACCAATCATCATGCCATCCTGTTGCCATGAATTATCTTTGAATCTCATCTCATCTCTGCTGAACACTGATATGAATAATGAAGAAGAATTGATCGTGAGTGAGTCACAAGCAATGTTTTAAAACTCCGACTCAGCCGAGGGTCGACTCCAACTCCAACTCGGTATCAACTCGGCCGACTCAATTTCAATGACTCGGTTGTTGTAAAAAGTATATTAAATATTTTTTTTTTTATAAAAACGCATAATTTTAAAGATTTTCATTCATGTTTCCAAACACACAGTATTAGAATATAGATAGAAGACAACATATGATCAAAGTAGGCTCATGAATATATCCATTATATTAAAATGGCACCCAGTGCACTGTCCAATACATACACGATGATGCTATAGAGATCAAAACAAAAACACATAACCAAGGAGGCTAGAAATGGCCTCTACAACAAAAGTCTGTGATCAGTACTACTGGCTACTACTAGAGTTGCCAACATCATCTGGCTCAGTGTTACTTGGGAGTGGGAGCGACATTTTCGGAAGCTCCCAACATCAAGGTACATAGAGGGATTGGTGCTCTTGATTAAATATGAGTTCCATACCCTAACACATGACAAACTTCAATGGAGACATTGCAACCCCCCAATCCTGAAATCCTGAAAAACCGATAAGTTTGTTGGATTTTGAATGAAATCTAAAATTCTACTTTCTCCATATGAAATCCGATGAGGCTGGAACCACTCTCAAACATCCTGAGTCATTTTATGGTAATGTTAAAAATTTAAGTAAAAGGATGAAAATGAAGATTAAGGAGAATGTAGTGACATTCTCTTTAATCTTCATTTTCATCCTTTTACTTTAAGAATTTAACATTACCATGAATAGCATAGCCTTAGTAGGGCAATATGATCAAATACTAGGGTTTGGGAGATGGGAATGGACGCCAAATAGCATTTAACTAATTTATAAAACACCTTGGAGTCCCCAACACTCAGCGAACAGTTAAATTTAAAAAAAAAAATATGAAAAATCACATTTTTTTGGGGTTACAGGCCGCATTCATTGACTCGGCCGAGTTATTGCAGAACCAGTCGGGTTGACCGAGTCATGACTGACTTGGCCGAGTCATGCAATAACTCTTGGATCAACTCGGCTGAGTCACTAATGACTCGGCCGAATTTTAAAACAGTGGTCATAAGACCTTGCCACTCTCCACTGACATAAGTCAATCCATATAATCAAGACTTGATCCCAAGTGATCAAGTTGAAGAAACATCATTCATCCTAGACATAGGAAGTAAGACAGTACACGATGCATCCATTGGTAGTGCTATGGTTCCTATCCACTTTTCCCAACTCATTGGCCAGATGAGAGGTACTTCCCATGTGTCCCGGACTACATAGGTAGGATGATGAAAGAACATCATTAGGGAAAGAATATATCACATCCTGCTCACAACCACACGTAGGGAAAGGAGAAACCACATCCTACAAACACATGTCATAACCACATGTAGGGAAAGGATGAACCACATCCTACAAACACATATCACAATCATCGTAGAGAAAGTACAAACCACATCCTACGCGCATGCAAATTACCGAGAGTAGGGAAAGGATGAACCACTTCCTACATGCATGCCAACCAATCAACCATAGGAAGGATCCTACTTGTGGGGAAAGGATGAACCACGTTCCACTGACATGTCAACAATTGATCGTAGGGAATGAGCATCCTACATGTCGGGAAAGGATGTACCACGTCCCACCGACATGTCAACAGATGCCTATATGCATCTTCTCATTGGGGTACCCGCAGGAGAAGGTGAACCACTCATTCTGCTCATATGCCACAGGAGAAGGTGAACCACTCATCTTATGCATATATCATCAATAATAGGGGAAGGTGAACCACTCACCCTACACACATGTCATCCATCATAGGGGAAGGTGAACCACTCACCTTGTACACCGCGCACCTATAGGGGAAGGTGAACCACTCACCTTATGGTCGCTCATAGCTCAAGAGGTACCCCAAGCCCCCAGGAGCTCCCAGAGCTCAATGTTCAATCTTAACAAAATATCCCTTCATATAGGGAATAGTGCCAAGCTGTTTTCTGAAAATCAAGACTAGATCAACAGCATATAGATGTATTCACAACAGAGATCATGGCAGCACTTAGCAATCCTCGGCTTTTGATCTTATTCACAAGCCTAAACTTGTCTTTCCAGAGTGCATAGTGTCCATCAAGCAATCTGTTCGTCATGAGATCTATCCACTCAAACACGCCATCAGGAATGTCCTTTGCTGTACCATATAAAGTGGTATTTGGTGTCAACATGTGAAACACTGGATTCTCAGAATCCTATTCTGCAATATACAACAATAGTGAATACCAGCATGAGCACAAATAGTTGTCAAAAGAGATTCCATAGATGGCTTCATAACAAGTCATATTGCAGTTTTATACATTCTGTTTTAAATTTTAATGAAACTTTCAGAGCAACTGACTTCAATCTTCGATTTAAGAAATAATGGTGGTCCTCAAGAGATACAGCACATAGATGTGCTTGGATCAGCAACTCAGATATATACTCAGGTCTATATTATTTGACTGAATAGGTCTGCTAACATTATATCAGCATTACATCAAATATAGATTCTGACGAATATTGATGATGCAGCAGATTCAACAATAGGTAAAACTCTAGCAATACAATTAAAATCTAGGTTCAATATGTCAGAATAAGGTACTGTAATCCTGGCAAACTGAAGCCCATACATCATCAAGATGTATCCTGACTGTCATACATAATCATAACAGTTTCTGACTTCCCAGGATAAAATGTTTCCGTCAAATAAACTGCTTTAATATTGGAAGCTTTGCTTAATCTATCAAGCAAGTTCTTGAACAAGTCGTCCATCTTTCACTTTTGGCCGCATGCATCAGCTGTACAGAATTTTGACAAATCCTGTTGAAGGTCAAACCCTAGGTAGTGCCAAGTATATCGGTTCTCAACTTGTTGTGCATAATACTATCCTGCAGTCATCATTAGTAGTACTGGCTCCTGTACAGCGATACATCTCAATGTCACGCCTCAGTAAAACACCTTTATTTCAATGAATTGTCAATAGAATATCTGGTGATGTAATTAATGTGATCTTTCGAGCTATTGCAATTAGACAAAGTGACTTGATATGCCAACCTCCAGAAGGGATATAGCAAGTAAGCTACTGATAATTATGGATGATCAATTGAACAAGGTAACCATCACATTGTTCCAAAAAAAAAACTTTTGTCAAACATTTCTTAGCTTATTTTATTCACCCCAGGGATATTTCAACTAATAAGAAAAGTTGTCATAACACCTCTGTCATTTATCTTTATTCTCAGAATGGTGCCATTTAATCATATATCGACAGCTGCAGGGTTTACTGTTCTAGAGACTCAACCTTGCCAACAATACTTTTATGCAAGGTTCTGGACAACTTACAACCCAGGTGTATGAGATATATAACTGCTACAGATTTTAAGTCACTGTGATAAGGTCGTATTACAGGAGATAGCTGTCCCTGGCTAGAGTATATCTGCTTCATGAGTCTGCCATATAGGACTATAAAAACTAAGATCACTAGGAACCCAAATCAGAAAGTCATATGAGATCATGCTGATGTGAAAATCTAGACAATTATGATCTGAGATCCAAGCTCACCATAATAACAGGTCTGAACTTGTTTAGCTCTAAGTCACTGATATCTGAGATGTGTTATACCACGAGGTTACGACAATACATATTAGACAAAGTGATATCTCTCGTTCATCATAACATGGTCGATATAGGTCACTGGGATGAAGACCATATAACTTGAGGTACTGAACATTGCCATTCATTTCGATAAGACATACCTTTAATTTGTACCATAAAGAGTGTGAGTCTCCAGGACAACAAAAGGATCGAACCATGGAGATTGTGTAGACATAATGAGTGAATGTCACGCCATTAGAGTGAACCATGATGATAATAGTATCATGTTACTGTGGACTGGAGGATAACAAGGCATTAAAGAAATATAGCGTTGACTGAAGCTAGATATTTATAGACAGAGATGCAATGCCCATAATCATACTCAGATTCATGCTGCTGAAAAAAAGGTCTAGTTATATCGATGCTGTAGTGTCAAGAGCGGAACATGAATATCTATATATATATGTATATGTTGAGCATCAAATTTCCTGCAGGGGTGAGCGATATCATGTGGCATATCATAGAACCCTAAGGTAGTTTTGAAAATGAACTGCAGCGTGAAGCGATACTGAAGTCAACGTCTTGTAGCCAGATCGAGAGGCTAATTTGACTGGGAGAAGAGTTTTTTTGAAAGTTCAAAGTCTTCGGAGTGTGTAGATACCAAGCGGGCCAGAGATTTAAATGTGAGTCATAGAAACAGTGCAAGACAAGGATCTTAGGGGGGCCGAAATACTTTGTGATGTTGTGCCGAGACCATTTGATGAGTCATAACTATTATGAAACATGAACTTCGAGAAAATATATTTATGGTGAGGAGATGAAGCATTATACCAGGATCACTGTATATATGATGCTGAGATTGCCACTATTGTGAAGATGATCTAACATCTTCCTTCGGTAATCATCCTTGTTAAGGATGACCGTAGCTCCTCCTTTGTCCGCCTTCAGAATGACAATATCTTTGTTCTGATTTAAGGATTTTAGGGCAGAGAATTCCTCATTGCTGATGTTCTTCCGAGGAGGCTTAGCCTTTCTAAGGACGATAGCACAATCTTGTCTAATAGTGTCCTTGATATTATCGGGAAGATCTCTAATCCCGTATTCCACGTCGCAAATAATGTCCTCCACCGGGATTTTCCTAGGGGCAAGGGCAAAGTTTAGACCTTTGCCTAAAACACTGAAAACCGAAGGGGAAAAAGAAAAGCTAGAAAGGTTAATGACCCTAGTATTCCGGGAAGAAGGGGGAAGAATAACCTGGTCCACATTGCC
The DNA here is from genome assembly GCA_000404065.3 of Pinus taeda. Taxonomy (NCBI): domain Eukaryota; kingdom Viridiplantae; phylum Streptophyta; class Pinopsida; order Pinales; family Pinaceae; genus Pinus; species Pinus taeda. The sequence goes on from APFE031623944.1 coordinate 39,860, forward strand.
TTGGTTACCAATCTCAAAATCATTGTTAAGGTTATTGCTAAAAGATTCTTTGCCATCGTGATATAAAATATTATTATTAATATTACATGAGTTGTTATTATTATTATTATAATTAACATTATTATTATTAGAAAAATTACTCTCCAAAATAGTATTATTACCCTCATGATTATGTACATTGTTATCAATATT
>APFE031623949.1:0-45622 GCA_000404065.3 Pinus taeda
TCACAGGAAAAATAAAAATGCGAGAGCGTAACACATAAAACACATATACACAGAGATTTCCCACTAGATCTCAAAACCGAGACTACTAGCTTGATTTTTCATTATATTCCTTTCAATGTTACAATACATATTTATACATGTCGAGGCATCCAATACCATGGACCGAAAACCATCGCGTCCAAAACCATGGACCGAAAACCATAGGTAGGTTCGCCCAACCTAATATAGGGTCCAAAAAAAAAATTTCTCGGGTCGCTGCCCCGAACCCCTTAGAGGGGGGCTACCCGCCCCCCCTGTGACCCCCCCGCTACACAATCGGTGCAACGAAGGGGGCGCTCCTCCCCCCCTCTAACCCCCCGGTTCACTACGTAGGTTAGTCATGGAAAGAATATAACACAACCCAACAAATCTCATCCAGGTTGGATAGATATCTTATCTCAGATAACTCTGTATATTTAGGAGGTGATATCAGTGCCTCAATACTCCCCATTGCCAGCTCGGATCACTGGTCTATTTCCCTCCAATGGAAGGATCCTAGAAACACAAATAGGAAACCATTTAAATTTGAAACTTTTTGGCTCACTCACCCTGAGTTCAAAAATATGGTCAAATCAATGTGGGAGAGCTTTAGTCCCAATGGCGGATCAACTATGTATAAATTTTATCAGAGATTGAAACATATCAAAAGGTTGTTGGCATTATGTTTCAAGTGTTGTCCTTGATGGCAACTCACTCAAAGGTTGGTACAGGTGCTCAGAGGTTGGTACAGGTGATGGCAACGTTAATCAGAGGACTATCTCAGTACAGCAGGACAAGAAAAGATATATACGCAGGTTTATCAAGGAGAAATCCGCGATACACGCAAGTTTGCTTTCAGTAAAAAGCGCGTATATGTGGAAAACTTATCTTTGGTCCGTGGCGGTTATTCCTTGGAAGTTGTGCCTATGGTTTTGGACCATGGCGTCTCGACGAACGTGTTGATCCCTAGTTTCGAAGTTGATGGTATTGGTTTGTTATGGTTTTGGACCATGGTATTGAGCAAGGCCTAAGGCTATATAAGGAGAAGATCATTAGGCAAAGAGGAAGTATTGGGTGTCTGACAAAGTGAGAGGATCTGGTATTGCTGGTTGTCTGTTCGGGAAGTTTGGCAAGTGTCGGATCTGACAGCGGAGGCATAAGTAATCATTTCTAGATCTGTACGCAGGTTTCCTTTGGAGAAAGTGCGTATACACGCGGTTTCGGTAAAGTGCAGTAGCGTATGCATGATAAAGTTTGATATCTCAGGTTGCTGCTGATTCTGGTGGTTGTTACAGAGTTCTGGTCTCTGGTTTGGGTTCTGTGTTCTTAATGACAGGGTTTCAGTGATTCAGTATTGGGTTGTTTAATGAATTATGATGCAAGTTTAAGTTGATGATTGTATTGCAGTAATGTTTGTTTTGTACTCTTGGATCCAGTCTGAAAATTGATGAAACGTGGTCCCTGAAGATTGTAGGGTCAGCACCTACGTACTAGTAAATGGATCAGCTAGTACAAGAGCTGAGGGGGTTGTAGCTCCCTTCCAGAAGTAGTTGGAAAACGAGAGAGGGTTGTAGCCCTCTGCAGGTTGTAGCCTGCATACTGGTAAAGGACTGCACCAGTATATTGTAAAAGAAGTTTCTCATTAAGAAGAAAGAAACGAATTGCAGCAGGTGGTTTTCACCCACATTGGGTTTCCACCTTATATCATGGTGTTCATGTGTGTGGCTCTTGTGTGATGTCATGTTCTGTTATACTGCACCTGTTACTGTTAATATGCTTAATAATGTTCTGATGCATTCACTGAAGATTAAGCTAACTGAATTATAAGATCTCTGGGTATACGCTATTTGCTTTAAACACAGTCGCGTGTATACGCTGGTTCACTTCGTTGAAGTAGCGTATATGAATCTGAGTATGAAATTTAAAAGTTTTATCTGATCTGATAATACTGATTCACCCCCCCCCTCTCAGTATTATTTTCAACAATTTGATAACTCGATAACTACCTCTAATGACACCTATCAGCTATTTAACTAACTATTAAATACAATAAAGTGTTGACTGGAGTTTTAAAGAGTTCTAAATTAACTATGACTCTAACTCCATTTTCCATGCATAGTGGCTTCTCCTTTTTCTTTGACACCTGGTCCTCTTTCGATTTGGATGAGCTGGATGTTTAATGCTCCATGTTGACCTTGGATGCTGTATCCTCTCCACTGTTCAGAAATATAGGAAACTATCCTTGCTTCTCGGTTTATAGTTTTCAAATCCATATAAGCCTGTCTTTCATCTTTGTTTTCCAAAACATGATGGGTGGCCACGTCTATGATGTGCTGTCCACTGTTTTAAAACATGACTTATTGATGTGCTGTCCACTGTTTTCCATTTGTGAAGACAAGACCTCCTCTAAGCTGTCTGATATTAGATTGTTTTAGCTTCAGCAGTTTCGTAGCGCGCTACGAAACTGCTGAGCTTTAGTCATCATCTTCAGCATAACAATCAGAAAAACTCTGTTCTTGTCTAAGTGTTGAACCACTACAAACGCTCGCTGCTCTTCAAATTTTAATGGAAGGAGTTCTGCCTCAGATAAAAAAAACTTCAAAAACAGCCACTCTTGATTTCTCAATAAAACCTATTGCATAAATGTTTTCTATATTAGGAGATAAACAATCCTTCCAACGCTGTCTTCAGTTTGCTCACTTCCAATAGAAAAGTCCGTTCACCAAAGTAGTTCTCCATCAATGCCTGACACGACATTTCTCCAACCTCTACCATAAACAAGGATAGCATTCTCCTCGTTATTTTTTAAAACCGCTGGTACAGATAAACGGCTCTTAGAGAATTCAAGCCCTCCAAAAATAATTCCCATATCAACTGACTATCCAGAAGGTTCCAAGCTCTTAGAACACTCCCTGAACTGAACAAAGTAATGACATATTTTCTAAAGGCAATGTCAATTTTATCCACGATATCTGTTTTTGCTGGCACATGTCTCCAAAATATCTTGCCTGTCTTCATGGTTTCCAGAAACAACAATGTTGAAAAGTTGTTGTTTATATATCTGGCGGGTATAAACAAGTTCCTCCAAGGACCTTGCAACAAGAAAACGAAATATCCTTGTCATTTTGCTCTTCACCCTCACTGTCGTTCTCAGATTGGGTACCATTAGCAACCTTGTTTTTCTTTTTCTGCTTCCGTCTTCTTCACCGCCTTTCGGTCTCTTTGGCCTTCCTACTATTCACAGGTCCATTCTCAGAAACATGATTCACCTCACTCTCACCATTTGAAACGCCGTGTTGATGACCCTTCAAAGATCCATTTTCCTCAACAGTTCCATTGGCCAGAGCGCCAGCCATTTTAATTACCCTCTTGATACGAAAAAGGAAAAGCAAGAATTATATGATGATGCAAACAAGGGCGCTAGGCCCTGCAAAACCGTCAAAACCTTAACAATGAATAATGTTCCGGCTATCCATTGAAAACAATCTCTTTTTGCAGCCCTAACCAGACAGCCAAACACTCTCGGACACAAAGCGTCAGAGATATAACTGAAGTAGGAAAACTCTGCAATGGGCTCATAGCACAAAAAAAAACAACATTATCTTCTTTTCCCATCATAAGATGCCCTATAGTCTCTTCCTTTGTCCTTCTCAATAGGTATTTTCGCAACACCTGTAGCAAATGTTGTTTACACTTCTCTGCAATGTGCACAAACCTTTTAGGTGCACTTATCTGTTGACCCTGCTTGAGAGGCTCATCATAGAACTCTCGAAAATATTCACGGGTCCCCAAGCATCCAGGATAAACCAAATCAAAAACATTGAATAAATCCATGATTTTGTTTTGCATTATTGTTCCTGTAAGCCTATAACACTTCTTAGTTTTAATTCCCCTAGAACATGTTCTCTGTTTGCACCATGATAAATAGCAACATTGAATGTTCCCCATTCATGAAACTCATTTTCCCAATTACGAAGAACAGATGTAGGACAAACAATCAGTATTATTTTTCTATTCTCTATATGCTTCTGGTTTGTTGTATCTTTGTTTTGCAGATTGTAGCTTTGAAGAGGGAAAATAGGTGCAATATGGAGAGATTGGTTTTAGCTTGTGGTGGGGATGCTGTCAATTCTGTTGATGATCTGACTCCTAATGTTCTATGCCTGACCCTTTCTTGAGAGGATACAACGGGAATCACCAGCATTTGCCACACTATGCTGATTATTTTGAAAAAATGCAACACCTGCCGCGCTTCTAGAAATTGGCCCAGAAAACATCAACATGTGGTCCCTATTCAAATGCCAAATCTCTCTAATAAGCCAGTGAATTTGTTGATCTTATACGACACATCATCTCATCCATCCTGATAAGATATTTCTGAGATTTGGCACTTGTTTAAGTAGAGGCAGCGTAAATAATTGCTCACGTGGCCCACTTTGAGTTACATCGTTCAGGAGCAATTGGACCAGTGATTTGAAGAAACTATATCTACCTTCTTGGTCTAAAAACAAAGCAATAAACATCCCAACTTTTGACAAATTTTAAAAAATTGATGCCCAGAATTTAAAATTTTTCCTGAAGTGATAACAGATATCAAAGTGGAAGATCTATTTGGTTGATAAACTCGTAGGAAATAGGGTTCCTGGTTCTAGTGTTAGCAATGGCAGAAGATGGTTGGTTTAGGGTTAAGAAATAAAACGACCAAAATTACTAGTTATGGAAGATGCAAATGGAGGATTATCTATATCATAAAGAACTTTACCTACCATTGAGTGGAAAAACAAAGAATATGATGAGTATGACAGATGAAGAATGGAGGATTCTCAATAGAAAGGCACTAGGAACAATATGGTTGTGCTTGGAAACATTGATAGCCTTCACCATTTCAGAGGAAATGAAAACGTATGGTCTAGTGAATGAATTGGCCAAACTATATGAAAATACCCTAGCCTCAAACAAGGTATTTCCTATTAAGCATTTATTTAATATGAATATTTTGGAAGGTGGATCTATTGTTGATTATTTAAATGAATTTAACATGGTTACCAACCAGTTAAGTTCTGTAGGAGTAAATTTTGATGATGAAGTTAAGGCTCTGTTATTTCTATTCTGATTGCTAGAAAGTTGGAATGGATTAATCATGGATATCAATAATTATCTTTTTGGTTTTAGTACTCTAAAGATTGATGATGTTGTTGGTGTTATCCGTAGCGAGCAAATGTGATGAAAAAGCTTAGGTGAGACATCAGGTAATGCTTTCACTGTAGAGACTAAACTAGAGAGAGTAAAAAGCCTAGAATATCATAGTAAGTCAAGGAAAGGTATATCCAAATCTAGATCAAGGATAGTGTGTTGGAAATGTGGGAAGAAAGGACACCTGAAGAAAGAATGTAAGTATTAGAAGGGAAAAGGAGATGGAAAACAAGAGAAAAATCAGGAAGTGAATGTAACAGGTGATGTGCTGCAAGATGCTTTGATTCTTTCATTAAAAAATATTATTGATGCATGGGTGGTAGATTCAATGGATTCATTCCATGCCACACCTTATAGGAAACACTTTCATGACTTTGTTCAAGGAGATTTTGGACAAGTTCGTATGGGTGATGATAAACCTTGTAAAACTATTGGAATGGGTAAGGTACTTATAAAACAACATAATGGAAACCAATGGATGTTAAAGGAAGTAAGGCATGTTCCAGATCTAAAGAAAAATCTAATTTCAATAGGGAAGTTTGGAAGTGAAGATTGTGTAACTACATTTACAGAAAAAACATGGAAGGTCACTAAAGGAGCCTTGGTGATAGCAAAAGGAGAGAAGCCTAGGTATATATATTGTATTTATGCAATGGTAATTGTGATTCTGTTATTTCTCTAACCTCCATAGGAGAAGATACGACACTGTGGCATCATAGGCTTGGTAATACAAGTGAGAATGGGATGCAAATTCTTCACTCAATAAATTTGTTGCCAGGTTTGAAGCATGTTGATTTGGATTTATGTGAGAATTGTGTTTATGGAAAATAAAAGAGTCAAATTTCTTAGAGTTGGGAAAAAAAAGAAGAGTGAAAAATTGGATCTTGTGCATACATATGTATGAGAACCAACTCAGGTATCACCTCTTGGTGTATCTCATTATTATGTTACTTTTATCGATGATGCAACTAGAAAAGATTGGATTTATTGTATTCAAAATAAATTTGATGTCTTTTATACTTTTAATAAATGGAAAGATTTGGTTGAAAATGAGACATAAAAGAGGTTGAAGTGTGTTAGATTAGATAATGTAGACGAATACTACAATAAGGAGTTTGATAATTACTGTTCAACCATGAAATTCATATAGAGAAGATAGTTCCAGGAACACCACAAGGAAATGGTGTGTCCGAAAGGATGAACATGGCAATCGTGGCGCATGCAAGGTGTTTGAGATTGCATGGAGGATTTCCCTTACAAATTTGTGCATATGTTTTAGATACTACTATTTATCTAATAAACAGAGGGCCTTCAAGTTCCTTGTATGGTGGTATTCCAAAAGAGGCATGGATAGGTAAGAAGATAAACTACTCATTTCTAAAGACCTTCGGTTGTGAAGCATTTGTCCACATTAATAAAAAAATATAACAAAGCTTGAGGAAAAACCAAATAAGTCTACCTTTATTCTATATGGTTTTAATGATTTTGGTTCTCACTTATATGATTATGAAAACCATAAAATAATTAGTAGTAGAGATGTGGTATTCAATGAAAGGGTCTTGTAAAGATTAGTTGCAGGGAAAGAAACAAGAAAATGGAAACACATAATACATAGTGCTAGATGAGATCACATAAAAACAAAACTCAAATGTTCCAAAAAATCATAATGATCAATAGAAACAACAACAACAACAGGCATCTCAAACTCCTGCAAGTGTTGTTAGAAGATCTACTAGGTTAAGTAGACCCCCTGAACGATACTCTCCTTCATTATATTATGTATTGTTGACTGATTCTGGTGAACCAAAAGGATATGAAGAAGCAATGAAGGTAGAAACCAGAAAGAAGTGGGAGAAAACCATGAAAGAAGAGATGGACTCGTTGGTGCATAACCATACTTTGGACTTAGCCAAGTTGCATGCAAGTAAAATAACATTGTAGAATAAATGGGTTTATAGGTTGAAGGAAGAAGATGAAGGAAAAAAGAGGTATAAGGCTGGAATTGTTGTGAAGGGGTTTGCACAGAAGAATGGTATATACTTTAATGAAATATTTTCTCTTGTTGTTAAAATGACTTCAATCAAAACTATTTTAAGTCTAGTGGCAGTAGAAGATTTGCATCTTGAATAGTTACATGTAAAGACAACCTTTATCTATGGGGATTTGGAGGATGAGATTTATATGCAGTAGCCACAAGGGTATGAGGTCAAAGGGAAGGAGAAATTAGTACGCAAGTTTACAAAGATCTTGTATGGATTAAAACAAGATCCAAGGTAGTGCTATCTAAAATTTGACAGGTTTATGTTAGAGAAAGGTTATACTAGATGTCCTTCTAACTACTGTGTTTATCTTAAGAAAAAAATAATGACACCTATATTATATTTTTATTGTATGTAGATGAAATGCGTGTTGTAGGTTCTAACATGTAGCAAATAAATCTGCTCAAAAGAAAATTGGTTAATTCATTTGCAATGAAGGATTTGGGTGCTACAAAGCAAATTCTTGGTATGAGAATAACTAGAGATAGGAAAAATCACAAATTAACATTGTCTTAGGGTGAGTACATAGAAAAGTGGTGAGCACCAGTATTGCAGCAATAATGCTGCAACTCCTGGGCTACCTACTTTACTCTTATCAACCCAGTAGTTCGTAACAAACTTGGAAGCGTCGGTGCTGTATGCACAAGTACTAGTTCTTACTGTAGGTTGTCACTTGGTCAGCTGGCGCAAGATCACTAGGATCTCAAGCCAACTTATATGGATTCCAGAAGAAGCTCTATATGTGATGGAAGGAAAGAAAGATAGATGCTATTCTAACTGCAGAAAGGAGAAAGACTGAAATGTAAAGCAAACCTAGTGAACCCTAATTAACCAACTAATTCTACTTTTGCAGAAAGTGCTATGAAAACCATGAAATGAATGCAATTATCTATTCAAGGAAGTAAACAACATCTAACTATGTTATCCCAGGAAGTAAATAAGAAAAAGACATATTTTTGGATTTTTATGTGAAATTGACATGCATGTAATTTATTGTGTGTGAATGTGGCAGTGAATAGGTGGTGTTGAAGGGCGGTTTTGGGACTTGAGAGGATGTAGGATGGTGTGGATGGGTCTTAGGAGGTCTCAGGTGGCCTTCTGGAGGCTTTTCCTACACTCGGCCTTCAAAATAAAGCTTACAGGAAAATCTTCAGGAGGACACAGGAAATCTACAGGAGGAAAACAGGGAATCTACAAGAGGCCTACAGGAGGATGCCGAGAGCAGTTTCCACTGTCTTGAGGGTGTGAGAGTGGGTGAAAAAGGTGAATGAAAGTTGGAATGAGGTGCTAGGGCACTTAAGGTCTACTGTGAATCACCAAGAGAGAAAAATATGATTGGGTTTGCTCAAGGAGAGAGGAAGAAGTTCTATGGAAAAATGCAGGAAACTAAGGCAAAATTGAGGTGAGATTTGGGAGACCTATAGGGAATGGATTAGATGGAGGGTGTGATTGCTGATAAGATGGCCTACTGCTGGAAGCGATCTGCTGCATAGAAACAGATAGTCAACCAAGGAAATCAAGCAACAAGTGAAATGAATGCATTTAGGAAAAAAGATAATTTTGCATGAAAATGGTCTAAACTATGATCTATGAATGGAAATGCTGAGAAATGTTGTAGGAAAGGAAAGAATGAAAGAAGACTACTGCAAATAAAGAAGTGAGCACGATGAAGAAGATCTAAAGCAAAGAAAAGCTTGACTATTAACCTACTAAAAAACTGCAAACACTAGAAGTTCTATGAAGGAGGAAAATTTGTGTTTTTTGGGGCAGCAAGAGGGTCTTTGCCTCAAATCATGGTCCCAAAGGGAGGAAGAGATGCCAAGGCACTATTGCTAGCCTTTTGAGTCTTTTCTGATCACTGTTTAACCTACTATAGAAAGCGCAAATAGAAGCAAACTACTGAATCATAAAAAACAACCTATTCTTAACCATAAAAGAAATACATCTAACAACAACCTAATCTACAAAATGAAATAAAACATACAAATAAAAGTAAAGAGGAGCTTGGCTACTTGGATTGGGCCCTAACTCAAGAGCTTCATCCCTCTAAGGTAACTCAGTGCTAGCTCAAAAAGGATTCCATCTTTATTATCAAAACAATAACAAGATTACATGAAACTGTCACAAAATAATAAGCTCGAAGTTGGAGTAGAGTTCACATAAGAAAAAATCCAACAAAAATCCAACCCTAGTGAGGCCCTAGGCCCTTCTACTTATACAAATGAAGCTACCAACAACTTCCTTTAAATCAGGGAGGCTTGGCTCCCAAAACTGGAGATAATGATTAGTCGTCCTCCACTTGCTCGACTGCCTTCTAGTGCATGATTCGACTACTTGCACTCTGAGCTGAATGAAGGGGAATTCAAAGTGAGGAGTAATAAATGAGGGGGATTCCCTCCTATAAGTCCTATCCTTTTTCCACTTCGATTTATTGCTGCCATTTGTCCATTGGATCCTTGACTTTGACCTCAAAATCCATCAATAATCTGCATTAAATACATGTTAGACCACATGGCACAATAACTAACTCAACTCACTATATAAGCATAAATATAATCAGAAATTCATACAATAAGCTAAGAGAATGGTTGATTTGACTAGGTTAGGAGGTAAAATGAGCCCATATAATTACGCATTTATGAGGCTCATCATCACCCCCCTACTGAAAGTGTTGCTCATCCTTTGAGCAACTTAGTCAATCTCCTCATCCTTTATGGCCCTGGTGGCCTCCCTAGCATCCCAGGCTTCTGATGTGGTCTGCTCTTCTTTGCCATAGAATCCTGCCTTCCTCTTTATCTCTTTCCACTGGTCCTCCTCTTCTTCTTCTCTTCTACCTTCCAGCATGCCTAACAGCAGCGGGGGACTCAATTTGAGGCCAATCTAGTTGACCTCCAGCCTCTACATGGAGTGCTTTTACATTGGAACTCTTTTCAATACCTCCTTCAGCCTCATGGGGGGATGGTATTCCCTGATATGCAAACTGTGTAAGGTGTTCCATCTCCTCATGCATGCATTCACATAGTCATCCCCAAGTAGCCTTTGCATACCCTCAAAGTTTGCAATGGCTTGTGCCTGATTGGTGAGATATCTAGGGGCAATCTGAGGGTCATTAGTAAGAAGGTTGTGTGTGCTGATGAGTGCCATAGGATCTGATGGATCAACTCTTATCATTAGTGGCTCATTCTACTCCTTTAACATCAATCTTTTTATTTTTGCTACCCTCAATTCTTCATGGTTCATCCATGAGGCCATGGCCATTAATTGCAGGTCCCCTAGCTTGGCATTAGGGTCCCACACATTCATGTCTGTGAGGGCCATGTTATGTAGGTAAAATTCTGTGATCTTTGCATTATCCTTTGATGTGCTTGGGTCACACAGATCCATAAATTGCCTGTAATCTTGGAAAGAAATTGTGCCTCTTTGTGCCAAAGTCTTTATCTAGAATTGTAACCATTGGTCCTTGAGATAGAGGCCATAGGATTTGGCTGGTGTTCTGCATTGCAATGCCTCCATGGATAAGTTGGCCATGCATGCCAGTTGAGTCTCTTTCTCTTGTAGCTGCCTCCTTAACAATTCATTTTCAATTTCAAGGTGGCTTCTTGTAATTGCTTCCCTGTCTCTGAGAGCACTCAACTCTCTACCCATTTCTCTGAGTTTGCTTTCCATATGGCCAACATCCTCAACTCCTTTGGATTTGGCTATTTGCATCCACCTATGTGTTCTTACTCTTTCTTTCACTGATTCAAAGAATAGTGGTATTGCCAATTTTTGTGGGATTATCCTTCCTCCTTCAAGTAGATTGTAATAGGAGGCAAGACTAGGCTGGGGATCAGGTTCTTGTAGCTCTTGTGCTTCCTCCACCTGTGGTTGTTCTTCCATCCTTTTCTCAAGCTATTGGGTCTCCTGTAGTTTTGACAGTGTCTCCTGTAGAACTGTCTAAGCCTCCTGTAGGACTGTTTTTGGGTCCTGTAGTACTAACTTTTTCTTCCATGTGGAAGTTCTAGGAGTCCCCCTTTCATATGTTATAGGTGTCTTGGAAGGGGATTCTTTCCCTTTGGTAGAGAGTGAATCTTCAATTGTAATTGTCACTTTGAGGTTTTCCTGTTTTGATCCTTGTGCTCTTCCTAGCCCTGAATGGACGCCCGTCTTTTCCTTTTTTGCTTTGGCTTGATTGGTGTACTGAGGGCAATGAGGGCAGTTGCTACCTCATTTTCCAAAGTCTCAGGGGACTCTTTTCCTTGTTCTACCTTTTCTGCCTCTTTTTCTCCTCCTTATGTCTCTTTTTCTGTCTCTTCCTGGTTTGTTTCTTCAGCTCTCTCCTCCTCTATTTCGGTTTCTTCCTCCTTCCTTTCTTATTCTGCTAAGTCACTAGTGGCTTCACCTTCTCCCCCTTGCTGCTCTTCCTCCTCACTGCCAATAGGACTAACATCATAGGTTAAGGCCTTTATGTCATCCTCTAGTGTCATGTTTCGGAGAAATTCCCATGATATAGGGAGTGTAAAGGTATGGAGGTCCTCCACGAGGATTTTGATTAAGCCATGGTGAGCTAGCTACTCTGAATTTCCTGCTTGAATCTTAGTGTTGGAGTCAATGAGGGAATGCAAGAAGACGTAAGGGATACTGAGCTTCTGAGGTGCTGGAGTGTCCATGCCATACCTTAATTCTTGGAGCATTCTAAAGTGATAACCATAAAAAAATTTGTACCTCCCCTCACAGGAAATCTATTTGATTATTTGATAGCTAAACTCATCCCAGGGGTATGGTATGCTAGCCCTTCTAATTCCATTTTTATCCTCTACAGGGGTTTCATTGTTTTGGAAAAGGTTTTTCTTGGCAGCCTGGCCAATTGGTTTCTCATCCTTACTCCAAGGTAACCCAAGAGGAAGAGTAGTGACCCTACTGATAAATTTAGGGGTTATCTCCATGAAAAGACCTCTAAAGATGAAAGTGACATGTGTTCTTGTGTGAGGGACCAAAGAGAGGGCAAACTCTTGGGCAATCTCGTCATCAAACCCTCAGAATTTCTCAAAAAAGTTCATCCAATTTACTCTTATGAATATGTCCACTACTTGGGGATGTGCATGGAGCCTCATGGAGTTAGTGGGTTCCTTTATCATAAACCCTCCTGTCATATTGTCTATACTATTTTGGAAAACCGAATATGGAGGTGGAGACAATGAATTTTGAGAAAAACAAAGAAACAGAGGAGATCATGTTTTTTTTTTTTAAATAAGAAGAAATTTTTTTATGTATTTTCTCCTCTCCTAAAGACTTATTTCCTCCTCAAATTGAAACCACTTCTTGCATATATTGATATTCAATAGGGGGCATGCATGAACCCTACCTCTTCAGACCGAAAATTGTGCTAAAGCTCGTGTTTTCTCCCTTCAAAACAACTCACTGCCCCTCCTATAAATGCCTATTGTCCCTCCTGTAGAATTCTTGTAGGTGCTCCTGTAGAACCTATAGGTGCTCTTGTAGAAAATGCCAAGAGAAGGAATATGTGAGAGATCGATGGAGGACAATGGTTACGAGCCTGTGGGAGCACAAGGAGACTGTTGTAGCTGAGTTACAAGGAGAGAATGAAGGAAAAGGTGGTGAGAATGCTCGGGGAGGAGTACTTATTACCCTTTATGGATATTTCCGGTGATGAGGGGTGAGTTGGCAAGGTATACGTTGGCCATATTTGGACCGTTGGTCCCCACCTGCCTTGTCATCATGGCTATTCCTTGTAATCATCTCCCATCATTGCATCGGAGTTCACACTTCCTCCACTACCTGTCCTTGGCATCTTGGGCTGGAGTTGATTGTGTGCACGTGGGGGTGACATCTCGGATGAGTGGAGTCAACTAGGTGAAGGTGGCCAAGTTAATTGGCCACCTTTACCCCTTTCAACCTCAACCATCTCATTGCTTTTGCATGACTTCTAATTACACAAATGCAAACAGAGGAGTAATTTAGTTACTTACCTGTGATCTGAACATATTTGCTGTGAGGTGTTGTCGCTCTCTCTCTACTGCATGCCTTTATTTATTTTGATGCATGATGTCTTCTTGCTGATGTGTGGTTGTGTGCTTGTGTAGGTTCTTCTCTGGCTAGATATGAGCTTCAGGTGCCTTCTCAACCTTCATGTTTTCACTCTCTTGCTACTGGTGCTGGATTTTAATGGGATCAGCTGCTACAGGAATTCCTACAAGAGCTCCTGTAGCTTCTTCTCTCCTTGAAACTTCAGCTGCTTTCTATGCTTGGAGCTTTGAGGATGATTCCAGAGGTGTAGATAAAGATGGAGAGGTAGTAGGTAGGCTTCGGGTGAGGTGGATGGTGCTGCTTCCTCCTTTATTTTTTTGTTTTTTCTTTTACTGAATAACTGTTTTTTTGTGTTTTTCTTGGACAGGAAGAAAAATGATGTTTGGGGTGTGATGCAGGTTTGAAAATGATGGCAAGGAGGTTTGAATATTGTGGGAGGGATTATAGGTCCTTCATGAAGCTTCTTTGTCCCTCAAACTGCCTTCTGTAGCCACTTCTAGCTCTCTGTAATTCCTACAGGAGCCTCCTGTAGAAAACACAGTTTTTGAAAAAGAGGTATAGTGGTGTTAAAGAAATGCCAAATATGATGGAGGAAGGTGTGGAGAAGGTGAGATGGATGCTGGTGTGAATATTAGGGTCCCTTTGGCACCTTCTTCTGCTCCCTGTAGTCCTCATGCAAACCTGTAATGCAACAAAAATTCATTTTTTTTCTCTCATTTTTTTTTTGTGAAAAACAACTAGGGTGCCTTAGAAAGGTTTTCACCCTAATTGCCTACCCCGGGCGCCTCCAAGGGAGGTTTTCACCTAGGGATCTTATTCTTTTTCTCTTCTTTTTTGACATCACTGGGCCGCCTCAGAAGAGGTTTTTAACCCAATGATGGGACTCTAGCGCCTCATGGAGGTTTTCACTTGAGTCCTTATTATTTTTTTTTTAATTTTTTCTTTTCTTCAGTGAGTGGGTGAAGTGGAAGCTAAGACATGCTCCACTACCATCACTGTTTTATTCAGACCTTCAATAAATTCTCGCTTGGAGAGGGGTTTCTTGTAGATTTTCAACCGATGTCCATTTACAAGCATGGGGATGGCTTCATAATCAATGGTTCTGATCAGAACTAAACCATTATCATTGCATTTCTCCACAGTGTAGGGTCCTAGCCATCTTGTCCTCAGCTTGCCTTTGAAATCTTTGTATCTTGAATCATAGAGTAGTGCCCAATCTCCCTCTTGGAATTGCTTCTCCTTGTTATTTTTGTCATGCCATATCTTTCATTGAGGCTGAACTACCTCTGTATGGAGAAGGGCTTGCAATATGTATTCATCCAATCCATTGAGCTGAAGTAATCTCTCCTTTTGTGCATGGCTGAGGTCTATGTCCAGCTAAGCTGCCATCCTTAGTGTATTGAACTCAAATTCTATTGACAGCAAAGCCTTCTTCCCATAGACCAGCTCATAGGGTGTGAGCCCTGTGGTGGTCTTCCATGTGTTGTAGGCCCAAGTGGCCTCAACCAATCTATCCAGCCAGTCTTTTCTGCTGCTGCTTACTACCTTGGTTAGGATCCCTTCCAATGCTCTGTTAGTGACCTCCACTTGCCCATTGGCTTTTGGATGGTAAGGGGTGGAAGTCCTGTGCTTGATTTTATGATGTGTGAGCAGGTCTTCAATCAAATTGGAAGTGAACCGTCTGCCTTGATCTGTGACCAACTCTCTTGGATACTCAAACTTGTAGAATATGTTTTCTCTCAAAAACTCAACTACTTTTTCCTTTGTCGCTACTTTGATTGCTTTTGTCTCTGCCCACTTTGTCAGGTAATCGATGCACACAATGATGTATTATTTCTACTTTGATGGAGGGTTGATAGGACCCACAAAGTCCATGCCCCACTTCTCAAATGGCTCAAAGGTCACTTGAGGTTGCATGGGCATCTCATCATTTTGAGTAGGTTTCCCCATCCTCTGACACCGACCACACTAGCTGGTATATCTCTTCACATCCTGATGAAGAGTGGGCCAGTAGTAGCCTGCTTGCAATATCTTGAAGGTAGTTCTTATTGCTGCAAAATGACCTCCATAGGGCCCATCATGATAGATCAGGAGGATGTCAAAGACTTCCTCCTCCCTGACACATATTCTCAATATCTGATCTGGGCCAAGTTTGAAGAGATTGCCCCCAATCCAGGTGAAAGGGGTGCTTTTCCTTACTATCTTGCTCTTCTCTTTTGAGGACATGTGTGGTGGGAACTGTGCTGAAACCAAGTAGTTTGCTATATCAGCAAACCATGGAGAGAGTACTGAGATAGAAAACATATGTTTTTCTGGAATTTGGTCATCCACCATTCCTTCTTCACCTGCAGGCAAATTTACTCTAGACAAAAAGTCAACAACAACATTTTCTTTACCAGGCTTATCAATAATGGTCAAATCAAATTGCTGCAGTAAAAGCAACCATCTAATAATGTGAGCATTTACATCTGGTTTGTTCATTAAATATCTAATTGCATCATGATCAGTGTGCACAAAGGTTTGATAGCCTATGATATAATGTCTGAATTTGTTTAAGGAATGCACGACAGCTAGGAGTTCCTTCTTGGTCACTGTATAGTTTAACTCTGCCTTTGACAAGTTCTTGCTTATAAAGTGTATGGCATAAGGTAACTTTTCATCAATCTGTCCTAAGGCTACTCCTATTGCTTTGTTCGAGGCATCTATATGAATGTGAAATGGCAGGGACTAGTTTGGGCCTCTGAGAATTGGGGCAGTCACTAGCTTTCTCTTCAAGGTATCTAGGGCTTCTTGACAGTTTTATGACCATATTTACTCAACATATTTTCCTAAGAGGCCAAAAAAAGGAGAGGATAGCTTGTTGAAATATTTAATGAATCTCTTGTAATACCCCACTAATCCTAGTAAGCTTCTAACATCTCTCACCTTTTGAGGAGGTGGGACCCTTGGCAATTTTGTTGGGGTCCACTTGCAGTCCTTGCTGAGATATTTCATGACCTAAACATTGTCCCTTCAGGCATAAAAAATTCACATTTTTCCAGACTGAGGGACAGGTTCATCTCAATACACTTGTCTAGAACTTTTCCTAGGTTAGATAAAGCTTCCTAAAAGTCAGAACCATAAGGGGTAAAGTCATCCATGTATATCTCTATTGCATCATGAACTAATTCAGAAAATATACTCAATACTTCTCTTTGGAAAGTGGCTAGAGTGTTGCACAAACCAAAAGGAAGGACCCGATATGCAAAGGTACCCCAAGGACAAGTGAAAGTGGTCTTATCCTAGTCTTCCGGGTTGATTTGAATCTGATTGACCTTGCTAAACCCATCTAGGAAAGAAATTTTTTTTTTCCCTGCCAAACCATCTAAAACTTGATCTATGAACGGTAAAGGAAAATGGTCCTTTTTAGTGGCTTTGTTCAATTCCCAATAGTTGACACAGATTCTCCACTTACCATTTTTCTTTGGCACTAGCACCAAAGGAGAGACCCATTCACTGTCAGAGATGAGATAGATGAATCCCGCATCAAGCAATTTCTACAGTTCTTCCTTAACAATATCTTTAAGTGTTGGATTCATCCTCCTTTGAGGCTATTTGAATGGTTTGCAACCTTCCTTGATGTATATATGATTAGTACATACTAAAGGTGCACTCCCTTCATATCCTTATAACTCCAGGCGAAGGCATCTAGATGTTTCCTTAGTAGGTTGCATAGTTCCTTCTCCAAGGAAGTGGATAGGGATGGATTGATTTTCAAGGTTCTTTCTGGGCTGAACTCTATATTCTTAACACAGAGAGACGTAGGATCGGCCACACAAAGATCAGTTAAGGGGTTGTTTTTGGTTTCTCTTACTATGTATTCTAATGGTGATACAATGGGAGGTGGATTCTGAATCAAATTTTCGATCATATCATCCTCATCTTGCGGTTTCCACCCATGGCAGTTTCTAATGTACAAAGTGGTGCAAAATAAACTTCATCCTCATCTTCCTCCTCCAACCAGAGAGGTAGATCATGTTCTAGCAAGGGTTGGGCAGGAGGATATAGGACTAACTACTTGGACATGTGCCCATTATTTATGGTCATGTTCCTAGTTCAACAGCTGATGTAGGCATCAACTGTAGCCAACCAGGGTCTTCCCAGAATGACAAGATACCTAGCGAGCTTTGCCTTTGGTCGGAGAACTAAGAAATCAGTAGGGTACTCCCAAGAATCAATGGAGACCATCACATCTTCCACAGTCCCCTCAGGGGTCACTGTGGAGTGGTCTGCTAGCTGCAGCACTATCATGGTCTTCCTCAAGGAGCCCTAGAGGTTAAGTTTGAGCATTGTGTCCTTTTTCATCACATTAATGGCAGATCCCAGATCAATCAAGGTATGTGGGATCATTGTGCCATTGATGTGGACATCAACTACTAGGCTTCCAGGGTCCAAATATTTTGGACAGATTACCTGCCCCAACATTAGGTCGGACAATTGTCCTATGACATTGATGGTTGGGGCATCTCTCTTGCGTCCTCTCTTGCATCCTCCTGGATGCCTAAAGCAATTCTCTTTGATCAACCTATTGTAGATATGCACATCTTTTATGGCTTGGAGAAGTAGTATCTTCACACATAAGGTTTTAATTCTCCCAGGAGTTTAGTCTCTTCTGGGGTAGGCTAGACTGTTGTGGATAGTCTCTTAGGAAAGGGTGGATTTGTTTTAGGTTCACTTTCCTCTTTATCTTCCTCAACTTCCCTAGGTGGAGGCTGGATATCTGGGAGGAATTTTGGTGGGCTCCAATATTGCAGCAATAATGCTGCAACTCCTGGGACTCCCTTCTTTACTTTTATCAACCCGATAGTTCGTAACAAACTTGGAAGCGACAATGTTATATGCACAAGTACTAGCTCTTGCCGCAGGATGTCACTTGATCAGCTGGAAAAACTCTACTAGGAGCTTAAGCCAACTTATATGAGCTCTTAGAAGAAGCTTTTAACTATGATGGATGAAAGCTAACTCAACAGAGGCTAATCTTCTTGCAGAAAGAAGTGGAAAGCTGAAAGGAAATGCAAACCCTAGCAAACCCTAGTTTTACCGGCTAACCCTACTGGTGCAAGAAGAGGGATGAAAGCTGCAAAAATGGATGCCATTGACTCTTGGAAAGGTAAAGTACATGTGACTAAGCTACTTCTGAAGTGAAATCTAAAAAGGAACATCTTTTTGTATTTTGGAGTAATCTTGTAGAATTATTATGCATGTGCTTTAACTGTTTTTGACTGTGCAAAGGTTGATTGGTGAAAGGAAATGGGGTAGGCAATTGCAGGAGGTTGGGAAGGTGAAAAGAGGGCCTAAGGGGTCCCTAGCACCCTTCTAGTGAGTTTCACAGCAATTAGATCTCGAAAAACTGCTTACGTGATCTTCTACAAGAAGTGTGCAGGGGTTTTACAGGATGTTCCGAAAGAGGATTTTGGAGGGTTGATGGTGGAAAAAACGGTGGAAAAGTGGAAATGGAGGTTGGATGAGGATGTTAAGGGGTCTAGGACTTGATGAAGGAGGCTGAGGAGTGATTAAGGTGACTGGATTGGTTCCCAGATGGAGGAAGCAATGCTGCACCAAAATGTAGAAATTAGGGCAAAGTGAGAAAATGTGGCAAATGAAGGGAAAGAATCTGAGTTAGGGGATGGAGCAGGTTGTATTGATGGAGGAAGGGTAGGAAGGGAGGTACCACAGGTGTTCTGCACATTATTTTCCAAAACTGATCAAACAAAGGCTAGGGAAACCAAAGATCTAGCTATTTTGACCTAAATACCAGAAATCATGATGGAAAAAAGTTTATTGGTAGAAAATCATGTAAGAAAACTATGAAAACCAAGAAAGAATAGATCTAAGCATGTAATCACAACTGATATCAACTTTCCTAAGTAAAAATCTAACACTAGCAATTGCATGAAAAGGAAAAAACAATGTTTTGTGGCAGCAAGTATGCCTTGGTCTCAGCTCATGGTCCCAAGGAGGGAGAGATGAGATCAAGGATTTCTTGATGGCCTTTTTGTAGATATTTTCTGTTACCAAACTATCAAATCAACCTGAAGCATGAAAACTATCTCAATCATCACAAACGACCTAAGTAACCAAGCAAGATTTTAATCTAAGTAGCATAAATTATTCTAGGAATGCAGCAAAAACATATAAAAGTACACAAAAGGAGGTACTAGCACTTGGGTTGGGCCCAACCCTAAGAGATACAGCCTCCTAAGAGAAGCTCAGAGCTGATGCAAAGTGAAACTGATCTCCATTACTCAAAAAACAACCATGTCACAAAAATGTTTACAATAAAAGCTCAAAAATGAGTTGAAAGGCAAAGCAGCACTAGAGTGCGAAAATACAACTGTTCAAAAGCTAAACTACTAAGGCTGGAAGCCTTCCTAATTATGCACCATGAGGACCTCCAACAACCCTCCTTAACTCAAGTGGTTTGGCTGCTCAAAACTGCAAGTAATTAGCCACTTCACAAAAGCTACTTGGCTACCCTTGAAAATCATCTTTGGTGGGCTGCTGAACTCCGAGCTGATGGTGGAGAACTCGGGGAAGGGGCCATTTAGTGCAGGAGACACCCTTCCTACTAATCCTCATCCTTGTTCCCTTGTATTTGGATGTCAACTGGCTCATAAATGCTTGACCTTGGTCCAAAAGATGTCCAAAAAATCTGCAATAAGCACATATTAGACTTCATGGTCAAGTGGCTATTCTCATTCATTCAATTAACATAAATATACTCAAAAGCATGCATAAGCTATGAAGAATGGTGGATTAATTGAGAATAATAGGCAAAATGAGCCCAATAAGTTACCCATTTTTGAGGCTCATCAACTTTCCCAGATCTCAAGTTAATTTCTTGAATCTCCATAACATAAGTTGGGCATGATGGTTCCCCACTATACACTTGCTAAGCCTATCTGTTGTTTGGGTTCGGATTTGGCTGGGCAAGAATTTGGGGTTGCCTTGGTGGAGCAGAAGGTAATGGGTGTGGTTGGGAAAGTGGTGGAGGCATAAGAGTGGGAGGAGAGTTGTATTGGGGCCTCCACCCCTGATGAGATGCATTCCACTGAGGTTGTGGCTGAGCATAGGATTGAAATGAATGGGTGGCTAGTTGGGCATGATATTGAGATGTGAAGTATCAAGGAGGGGGCGTGGACGAGGAAGGATGAGCAGGAGGGCCCCAAGAAGGTATGTAAGTGACTTGGTTGGGGTTGTAGTATGCCTGAGAAGTCCCTTGCATCCCCTGCTAGTATGGTCTAGGTCCATGTGACCTTCTTTGGTTTATGCAATAGAGCTGTTTAGTGACTCCCTCAACCCCTTGATATATAGCTTTAAGTCTAGGCAACGAAGGGCACTTATCTGTAGAATGTTTCTCTTCACAGACTAAACAAACCTTTATAGAGTTCAATGGGCGTTCATTCCTAGGATGCCTCCTGGTGCATCTAGGGAAAAAAATGGCCAAAGCCCTCTCTGCTTCCTCTTGTTTCCTTTTGATATGTAAGGTATCCATTTGCATGGCAAGAGTTTGCAGCATATCACTCTTGAAGTCTTCCAGCATGTTTCCAATTTTTCCTTTAATGGATAAGTTAGATGAAGAGGTACTGGCTAACTCCCTCGACCTTTCTTTCTAGCTGCTCTACAATGGTTTCTAAGAACAGTCTTTATGCCCTCATAAGATAGTTGGTAGATGTCTCCCTCGGCCAATAGATGGAAGGTGTCTAAAAGATATTTTTGAATTCCCTTGAGTAGGACCAACTTCAGAGACTCAAGGTCAAGTATACACTCGGCCCTTTTGTAACTAAGCTAGAACCTCTCTTCATAGTCTTCCAAGGACTCATCACTCCCTATGGTCATTCAGAAAATTTATTCTTTAGTATATTTTGACCTACAATAGTTTCGATACTTGTTGTTAAAGGCTTGCTGCATCTGAGCCCAAGTTGTGATGCTATTGCTAGGTAATCCCATGAACCAGTGCAATGCTGCATCCTCGAGAGTAGAAGGGAACATTTTCAACTTTTGCTCATCTTCTACATAGTCATAGGTTCGAAAAGGGCTTATATTCTTCATTTTGGTGTCCCCATTGGTCTCCCGAATGGGAAAGGTACCCTCTATTCTCTCTTCATTTCCCTTAGAATTTTTGTTTTTAGCCATTCGCTCCAAAGGAATGTTTTCTTCTTCTTCTTCTTCCCCTATAGGTTCTTCAAATGTGTTTGGCTATTCACCTAAGGGTTCTTCTTGATCGCAGCCACCGAAGAAGAGAGAAGGTTGGCTATGTGAAGTAGTGGCAGTGTTGGGCAAAATTTTTCCTGAGTTATCTCTATTCCTATGAGGCATGAAAGGAAATATTTTTTGGTTGGTTTTTGTTTCTTTTTCCCCACACTGATAGTACTTGCAATATTGAAATTGTTTGAACAAAAAAAATTGCAACTAACTAAAATGAACTTGCTGAAATGGAAATTTACATAATTGAAAAGGAAAGCAAGGAAATGCATAACTTGAAAGGAAAAGAAATGATTAGTCTACTTTTGCTGAAATGAAATATTAGCAGAATGTTGCAATAGGAAATAGAAGAAAGCATTAATAAAAGAATACTCTGATGCCTCCCCAGCAACAGCGCCAAAAAGTGGTGAGCACCAATATTGCAGCAATAATGCTTCAACTCCTGAGCTGCCTACTTTACTCTTATCAACCCGGTAGTTCATAACAAACTTGGAAGCGTCGGTGCTGTATACATAAGTACTAGTTCTTACTGCAAGTTGTCACTTGGCCAGCCGATGCAAGATCACTAGGAGCTCGAGCCAACTTATATGGATTCCAGAAGAAGCTCTATATGCGATGAAAGGAAAGAAAGATAGATGCTATTCTAATTGCAGAAAGGAGAAAAACTAAAATGTAAAGCAAACCTAGTGAACCCTAATTAACCGACTAATTCTACTTTTGCAGAAAGTGCTATGAAAACCATGAAAGGAATGCCATTACCTATTCAAGGAAGTAGAAAACATATAACTATGCTATCTCTGGAAGTAAATAAGCAAAAGACATATTTTTGGATTTTTATGTGAAATTGACATGCATGTAATTTATTGTGTGTGAATGTGGCAGCAAATAGGTGGTGTTGAAGGGCGGTTTTGGGACTTGAGAGGATGTAGGATGGTGTGGATGGGTCCCAGGAGGTCTCAAGTGGCCTTCTGGAGGCTCTTCCTACACTCGGCCTTCAAAATAAAGCGTACAGGAAAATCTATAGGAGGACATAGGAAATCTACAGGAGGAAAACAGGGATTCTACAAGAGGCCTACAAGAGAAGGCTGAGAGTAGTTTCCACTGTTTTGAGGGTGTGAGAGTGGGTGGAAAAGGCATATGAAGGTTGGAATGAGGTGTTAGGGCACCTAAGGCCTACCATGAATCACCAAGAGAGAAAAAGATGATTGAGTTTGCTCAAGGAGAGAGGAAGAAGTTATATGGAAAAATGTAGGAAACTAGGGCAGAATTGAGGTGAGATTTGGGAGACCTATAGGGCATGGATCAAATGGAGGGTGTGATTACCGATAAGCTGGCCTACTGCTGGAAGAGATATACTACATAGAAACAGATAGCCAACCAAGGAAATCAAGCAACACGTGAAATGAATGCATGTAGGAAAAAACATAGTTTTGCATGAAAATGGTCTAAACTATGATCTATGAAAGGAAATGTTGATAAATGCTGTAGGAAAGGAAATCATGACAGAATACTACTGCAAATCAAGAAGCAAGCATGATGAAGAAGATCTAAAGCAAAGCAAAGCTAGACTATTAACCTACTAAAAAGCTGCAAACATTAGAAGTCCTATGAAGGAGGAAAATCTGTGTTTTTGGGGCAAAAAGAGGGTCTTTGCCTCAAATCATGGTCCCAAGGGGAGGAAGAGAGGCCAAGGCACTATTGCTAGCCTTTTGAGTCTTTGTTGATCATTGTTTAACCTGCTATAGAAATCACAAATGGAATTAAACTACTGAATCATCAAAAACAACCTATTCTTAACCATAAAAGAAATACATCTAACAACAACCTAATCTACAAACTGAAATAAAACATACAAATAAAAGTAAAGAGGAGCTTGGCTGCTTGGATTGGGCCTTAACCCAAGAGCTCCAGCCCTCTGAGGTAACTCAGTGCTAGCTCAAAAAGGATTCCATCTTTATTATCAAAACAATAACAAGATTAATGAAATTGTCACAAAATAATAAGCTCGAAGTTGGAGCAGAGTTTACATAATAAAAAAGCCAACAAAAATATGACCCTAGTGAGGCTCTAGGCCCCTCTACTTATACAAATGAAGCTACCAACAAATTCCTTAAAGTTAGGGAGGCTTGGCTCCCAAAACTCGAGATAATCATCAGTCATCCTCCACTTGCTCGGCTGCCTTCTAGTGCATGATTTGGCTGCTTGTACTCTGAGTTGAATGAAGGGGAATTCGAAGTGAGGAGTAATAAATGAGGGGGATTCCCTCCTATAAGTCCTCTCCTTTGTCCACATCAAGTTATTGCTACCATTTGTCCACTGGATCCTTGACTTTGACCTCAAAATCCATCAATAATCTGCATTAAATACATGTTAGACCACATGGCACAATAACTAACTCAACTCACTCTATAAGCATAAATATAATTAGAAAGTCATACAACAAGCTAAGAGAATGGTTGATTTGACTAGGTTAGGAGGTAAAATGAGCCCATATAATTACCCATTTATGAAGCTCATCGAAAAGGTGTTGGAAATATTTAATATGTAGAATGAAAAACCATTTAGTACAACTTTAGCTATCCATTTCAAACTAAGTAAGGAGATGTGTCCCGTGACTCAGGAAGAGATAGACTATATGTCTAATGCTCCATATTCATCAATAGTTGGAAGCTTAATGTATGCAGTGGTGCACACAAGGCCTGATATTGCACATGCAATGGGAGCTGCGAGCATGTATATGAACAATCCAGGTAAAGAGAATTGGATGGAAATGAAATGGATTCTCAAGTATTTGAGAGGTACCACTGATTAAGAATTATGTTTTGGAGGTTCAAACACTATTCTACAAAGATATGTTGATTCATATATGGAAGGTGATACAAATAACTGAAGGAGCAACACATGATATATGTTTTATGTAGGTGGAACAACATTAAGTTAGGTTTCTAACATGCACAAGATTGTTTCACTTTCAACTACATAAGCATAATATGTTGCTGCTACAAAGGCTAGTAAAGAAATGCTTTGGTTAAAAATGTTTACAAATGAATTGGACAAGAAGTAGGAGATTGGCAGGCTATATAGTGACAACCAAAGTTGCATTCATCTTGAAAAGAACTCAACCTTTCATTCCAAGACTAAGCATATACAACTCAAGTACCATTTCATACAATCAATTTTGGAAGATGGACAGTTGAAGCTTGAAAATATATACACTAGACATAATCCTGCATATATGTTAACAAATGTTGTAATAGAGGACAAAATGAGTTTCTTCTTAGTTTCAATTGACTTTCAAGTATGATGGTAAATATGAGAAACAACTAGTCCAATTGGAAGCATTTTCCTACAAGTGAAGAAGCAATGGAGTTGCTATAATTAGTCTCCATATGGGAGATTGTTTGGTGTGGAGCTTGATTATTTTCCTGATTCAAAGATCTTATTTTGGCTGCGTTTGGATCCCAATCCTTAACCGGGGGTTGTGGGGGGGCTTACCGAGGTAGTTCCCTGAAAGGAATTTTTTGAGAAACTTGCCTTGTAAAATATTGTAATTTTGTAGTCAATATAGATCGTTCATTATGCATAATATCTAATGGTAGAAGTTATGTTAATTTAGGGTTTTTTTCCCTAGAAGGAAACTCCCAGTTTGTATGAAGGACTTGTATTATGACTGGGTATTATTCTATGAAAAAAAGGGATAGGAGAATGTGTGAGAGAGAAACATAAGTTACAATGGATGTGTTGTAGGTTGTATCCCTTCAATTTGTTGGATTAAATAAAAGGAAGGATTGACTATTTATCCATGGACGTAGCCTAGATTGGGTGAACCATATATATTTATGTTTGTTTTGTTTTATGATTTTTTGTGTTTCCAAGATTTTTGTTTCATTGCTCTGTTATTCAATTCTTCACAAGATCATCAAAGTTCTTGAAGTGGCATAAAATCTATCACAACTAGCCAAAGAAAATATTTTTGATAAATTTTGAAGTCAACACTGCTCATACTCCTTCAATAAGCACAAAACAACATCCATAAAGCCTCCACCTCCTGCCATAATAAGTAATCACTCTTCTTCTTTTTTAAACAAAGAAAAATGGAAAATTCCATAGCTATTATAAGAAAAAAAGGACATGCCATAAGTTTGAATGCTTTAATTGAAGAAGAAATCTTTGCTTTTATCCTCTCATGAATAGGGAGTTAATGATGCTCCTACCAAGAGCCATAGTGATGGTAGTGCCTATGAAAACTTGAAATATCAACTCAATAAGGTTAATTTGATGCACCGTCACCCCATACAAGGGGGGGAGGCGTGATAGTTTATTTGTCACTTGTGCCAAGCCCACAAATGATTTTTCAATGGATTATACCTTTGACAATGGCTCACATAAAAATATGATTATGGAGGAAATTGTTGACAAGTTACACTTTCCACTAGATCCTCATCCTATTTGATATTGATGGAAGGATTATAATTCATTTGCATAGATTATTCACACAGGCATTGTGTTATTTTCTTTTGGTCTTAAGTTTGTGAATAAGATCACTTGTGATGCGACCAACATGGATTGTTGTGGATTGTTTCTTGGTAATCCCTACTAATGTGATAATAAATCCTACTATGAAGCACATTGTTAGTGTGAAAATTCCTGGAAGGTGTACGAAAAATCCTCACTTAAGTCACTAGGTGACAAGTGAGCCTAACAATAATTTGATGGTTTATGTCATTCTAGATTTGCAATACAAATGGAAAATCTACAATAAAAGGAAACAAGATCCAAAAAAAATAGCAGCGAAGTAATGTATCTAGAATAATAACCCAATTGGAAAGACAATTTTAAATGAATAAATATTTATTGATAACACCCGCTGAAGGAGATCTATAGATTGGTCTGTAAGTCCCCCTTCGTGGGACGGTCCTTTGATATCCTTGATGCTTCAGAAATAGAATTCCCTCTCTCAATTGTGTGAAAAAACCAAAAAAAAAGTGAAGAACTCAAATGGGAGCTCAAGAAAATGATGATAATGTTGACAATGATAATTATCATGGCGAGGAATCAATGAAAAACCCTCTTTATATAGCAAAGCATGGAGTTAATCTCGAAAATGGAGAATAATAAAATATTATTAACCAAATTCAGATCTAACTACTTGGAATACTTTATTATATTTATTGGAGAGGGAAAACGAATTTAAAATGGTTAAATTTCTTTATTTAGAAGTAATTAACAAATAAAATGTTTTATTAACTATTTCATGAGAAACAAGAAAGGTGTGAAATCAAAATAATTATTAAATAGTGATTTAATAATTATTCTATCAACAAAAATAAGGAAATTCATATAAATAATGATTTATTTAAATATTCCTAAGGGATATAATCAATTGTGACAAGGAATAATTAGTCAAAATAATGATTTAATAATAATTCCTAGAGAAAATTAAATAAATAGCGATTTAAAAATAATTCCTACAAAAAATTAAATAAATAACGATAAAAAAATAATTCCTAGAGAAAATTAAATAAATAATGATTTATCTAATTATTCTCATACGATTTTTGATTTAAATAAGAAAATAATTTAATAAAAGTGGTTTTCTAAATTATTTTCCACAATGAAAGCGAATTTACTATGATAAAATTAAACCCACATGGTGTATTTCGATCCACCTAGTTAGAAATGGCTAGGTGATCATTTTTTGGTGATAACACACAAAAAATATATATACTTTGCAGAAAGACACTAATAAGTACGTAGTTAGAAGCACAACACAAACAACTAATCTAGTACTCACTTGAAAGTAGGCACGCAAAGAAATTAATAACACTAGCATTAATTTTCCTAAGGCCTGAATCACATGAAAAGAAAGCATCACAAATTTCACACCTCATTCAGATCATAATCAGATTTTGCATTCATATTCAAATGTGTTATAAGAACCTACAACACTTGGTTCATAGAGGGTAATCAACCATACAATTGATCTTATTCAAATCGCTCTTCCCAATGTACCTTTGTATCACATTTCAAATATTCAAATGGTGAAATTAAATGAAAAAACTAGGATTTTATTATCTAAATTTTTCATATATCCAAGTATAACTCCTCCTACATCCCCAATCTTGCTTGTACTTAAGAAATATGGGACCTAGTGCCTCTAGATTTATTTTAGGGAATTAAATAAAATCACCACACAAAAAAATTGATATCCAGTTCCTTGCATTGATGGTTTGCTTGACTATCTTGAAAATTCTTGATTCTTCATCAAAATTGATCTTGAAAGTGGTTATCATTAGGTTAGGGTTCAAGCATAATATACTTGGAAATTAATGTTTAAAACCAAACTAGGTATTTTTGAATGGTTTCTAATACACTTTGGGTTCACCAATGCCCTCAATATTTTAATGATATTGATTAATGAAGTTTTTTTTTATCATATATTTAGATGATATGCTTTCCCCAAAACTTGCTAAAGGCACACCTCCAACACTTGGAATAGGTTCTTTGCCCACTCTAACAAAAATCAACACTATGCTAACCTCTCTAAATGATTTTTGCTCAAACATCAATCCCTTATGTTGGGTTTATCATCAAAACTCATGGAATTAAGGTGGGTACTACTAAGGTTGAAGTTCTCTACAATTTCCCTATTCTTTCGAATCTCATAGAGTTAAGGAGTTTTCTTATTCTTGCAAACTTTTATGCAAATTAATCTCTAGTTTTTCAGAAATTACCTTTCCTTTACATCATTGGTCAAAGAAGAATGCTACTTTCAAGTAGACACAACAAAAATATCATGCTTTTAGTGGCTTGAAAGAAAAGTCATGTTCTACACCTTTACTTGTCTTTCTTGATCTCTCATAGAATTTTGAAATTGAGACTAAAACTTCATAATTGACAATTGGTGTAGTTTTGATGGGAAATGGTCATCCTATGGATTATCATTCAAAGACATTTTGAGAAGCTAAAAGAAACTATTCTACTTATGACAAGTTGTACATTTTAGTTCAAACTATCAAACATTGGAGACACTATCTCACATTGGGAAAAAGAACTATGGTGCCTACTAATCATTTACCTCTGCAATTTCTTCAATCCTAAAATAAATTTGAAGAAGATTAACCTTTGAAATATGCATCCTATTTGCAACAATTTCATTCAATTATGAAGTAAAAGAAGGGCAACACAAATACAATGGCTAATTGTTTAGGTTGACCTCCTTCAACTTGTGCTTTAACAACTATCATCACTTCAATTTCTGGGATTTTAGACTTTGGCTTTATAGTGTTAAATGATCATACTTTGGGAAAATTTGCAACAACATCCAACATCTAGTATCTTCAAAACTTGCAGGATTCATAGAAAAAAGGATTATTGTGTAAGTTTTAACCCTATACAATTAATCATTGCAAACATATCCTTAACAAAAATTATAAAAGATACAATGGAGCACATGCACATTTTGCACAAATATTTTATGTTGGAAACACAAACCCAGGAAAACCAACAAGACTTTTCTTTTCATTATATTTTTTGTACAATGTTATAATACATTACACATTCTGTGGTGTACATGAACCACCAATCCAACCATAGTTCTATAATGAAAACTACAAAACCGTGGGTAAAACTACCATGTGCCACAAAACCGCCTTTAGCAAAACCATTTTCCAAAAACCACCAAAAATGAATGAAAAAAACCACCCAACTTTTTTCTTAGGGTGTTATCTCGAAACTTGTGTAGGGTGGCTTCCACCCCCTGTATACCCCCTAGCCTATGTATGCCCGCCTAGGACCCCTCATTTGTTCATGGTGCATATAAGTGGTGCAAACAATATAAAACATACCCAACATTCTCCCAATTCTTGTTTTCTTTGCATACAAGGGGCCACAAGAGTACACAATCAACAATTCAAGGAAGTGATACCCATTGTTTCTCTACTCCAAGAGAAATTTTTAGTGCTTATAGATTTTGTTAATGCATCTACAAAATTCTTCAAAGTGTCCACCTTTTCCAACAACACCTTCTTGTTTTCAATCATATCCCTCACAAAGTGATAATGAACATCAATATGCTTTGTCTTCAAATGATAAACAAGGTTCTTCACCAAGAAAATTTCACTTTGGCCATCACAATCTATCCTTATAGCTTTTTGTACGACCCTCTACCTAAACAAAATCTCTGTAACCAAACTGATTCCTTGCTTGCATGGGTGGCTTCCATGTATTCAACTTCTATAGTTGAAAGTCCCATTGCAGACAATCTTTTACTCATCCATTTGATAGCTCCTCAAAATAGGTTAAACACATACACACTTGTAGATATTCTACAATCCATATCTCCATCCTAGTCTGCATTGAAAAACCCATGTATGTTGAATACTCTGTCCAGTCCCAGTTTTCCTTGGTAGAAAAATCCATAATCAGTAGTGCCACATAGATACCTAAAAACCCTCTTTATTGTTGTCAATTTATCCTTCCATGGTTTTGACATATACTTGTTAAGTACTCACACTGCACGTGCAATGTCAGATCTTGTACATACCATTGTGTAGATCAAACTGCCAATCTCTCTGGCATATGGAACACAAGACATGTCCTCTTCCTCTTCTTGTGTCTTGGGAGACTGATCTGCAATTAAATTTACACCTACACGAATGGGGGCCTTCACCAATTTCCTTTCATACATATTAAACCTATACAATATTATCTTGATGTACTTCCTCTGATTTAACCATAGTTTCCTCTTTACCCGACCTTTTTTAATTTTCATACCGAAAATAAAATTTGCAATGCCGATATCATTCATTTCAATATTAGAAGATAATTAGGTTTTTGCTTCCTAGATAATTTTCATGTCATTTACAATTAGCAACATATCACCT
Source organism: Pinus taeda (assembly GCA_000404065.3). NCBI lineage: Eukaryota > Viridiplantae > Streptophyta > Pinopsida > Pinales > Pinaceae > Pinus > Pinus taeda. The sequence goes on from APFE031623949.1 coordinate 30,407, forward strand.
ACATACAATACCAAATAAATAATATGATCACCAACTAATTTAAATACACACAATGATTTTCTTTTCTTCTGGTGAAGCCCCTATATATATGTGTGTGTGTGTGTGTGTGTGTGTCAATTTTTGATATCACATTCTTGGTGATTATTTCATTCAATACAAGGAATTTTTCAGCTTGCATATTAACTCTTTCTTACCCTTCACTATAAATCCTTTTGGCTACTACATGTAGATCTCTTATTCTAGATCTCCATGTAGGAATTCTATCTCCACATCCATTTGTTCTACTTCAAAATCAAAAGAAGTAGAAATAGATAAAAAAAAGTCAAATAGAAGCTAACTTAGCAACAAGAGAAAAAATATCACCACAGTCAATTCCCTACACCAAGGAATAAAATTTTTCTACGAACTAAGATTTGCATTTCTCCACCTTTCCTTCTACATTCAACTTCTTTTTAAACACCCATTTGATGCTAATGGGTTTTCTTCCAGTCGACAACTCCACTAGATCTTGACCCTCATTCTTGTCCAAGGCCACCATTTATTCAACCAGGTCCTTTTTCTAGATTTTCCATCCTCTGAATCCATTGCCTCCCTAATAGTTCTAGGATCATCATCGGTAATAAAAAAGAAAATTTTGAATAGAAACTAGGTGGAGTATACCTTTCTGGTTTCTTTTTTCCCCAACTGATCTCCTTAGAACCAAAGTATGTTTTTCTTCTTCTTTTGATCCCTACTCTTCTATAGAGTCTGAATCATTATCCTTTAGTTTAAACTCTTATCTTCCCTAGTTCTTTCTCCATTAGTTGGACTTCTCATTTGATAACATCTTTCACTTCTCTAAATACCAAATCTCGACTATACACATCTTTCCTTCTTTTTGGGTTCCAAAGACTGTAACCTTTTAAACCATATTTATAACTAGTAAAGATGCACCTTGCAGATTTTCTATCGAACTTAGTTCTATTTTCCTTTGGAATGTGTACATATGCATCATAGCCAAATACCCTGAGATGTGCGAGAAGTGGTTACTTACTAGTCCATACCTCATGTGGAGCCATATCATCCAACATTGATGAGGGTGATATTTTTACCAAGCAACATGTAGTATCTACTGCCTCTGCCCATGATTCTTATCCCAACCTATTACTAATGAGCATGCTCCTTGCTTTTTCCATCAATGTCATTTTCATCGTTTCTACAATTCCATTATATTGAGGTGTGCATGGGTTAGTCTTCTACTGTCTTATACCACACTTTTTACAGAACTCTTCAAATTGCTTCCTACAAATTTCTCCACCATTATCCATCTTTAACACCTTTATTTTCTTCTTTATCTGATTCTCCACCAAAGCCTTCAATTATTTAAATCTATCAAAGACATTAAATTTCTTCCTAAGGAAATATATTGATGCATTCCTCGATAAATCATATATAAAGGAAATAGTAGATATATTTACCCAATGATGGAACTAGTGCAGGTCCAAACACATAAACATGCACTAGATATACTATTCCCTCTTCCCTCTTAGCCCTAGATGAGAATCTCACACGATTATGCTTCCCATATATTAAACAATGTTCACATAAATAAAAATACAGAGAGCAATTAAACATAAATTTTATCATACCATTACCATGCAGTACTTGATGGTCCTTCTCTTTGATATGTCGTAGTGTTTGATGCCACAACATAGTATTTTCTCTTGAAGTTGCCAGAGTTATTCTTTCTTCTGCTCCACTCTCAGGAAAAATGGAATTATTGTACCCAACAATAACAATGCTTCCTAACAGATTATACAAAGTTCCAATCCAAACTCTGCTCAGCAATATCATTGCTCCTCGAACCATCCTACATGTATCCTTTTCAAACATAGTTTTTACAGCTACAAACTCATCTTGCTTACAAAACTCAAAACTTTGGCTAATTTAGGGATTTCCAAAACACTAGGGAGTATCCTAATTCTTCCATCCATGAGATTAAACTTGAATTTTCCCCATATTATGGTTCTAGCTCTTGAGTCATCTCCTAAGAAAACATTACCACTATAGAATATTTCATACTCACAAAACCACTCCTTGCCAGGGATCATATGAAAATATGTGCTTGAGTCAACCAACCATGCCTCATGATCTATATGTACTTGAAGAGTCCAAGTACACATCCCCTCCTTCATCTGAGGAGGTTTTTGCTTCTATAGAAAGAGCATCTTCAAATCACTTTCCTTTCTTTAATTTTTTTTTTCTTTACAATATTTCTTGTAACTCCCTTATTTTCCACATTTACAACATACCTTTACGAACTTTCTTGGAGATTTTAATTTGCCTCTATATTTATGTTTCCCACTTGAGGAATTATTTATATTTATATTTTGGGAGTGTCATATTACAAACCAGGCATATTTATTCTAGATATCCATGTTTTTTGTCTCATGTCCTCTAGCAACAAGGATGATACTATTTCATCTAATTTTAAGGCAATTATATTACTACCTATGGCAATAAATAGACTATCTCATGATACTAGTAGATAACATAACATGATGATTCTCTTATCCTCAACTGAAATATTAATACCAATATATAACAGTTAACTCACCACAATATTGAAGTGTTTATATGCTCTGCCATTGAGTCTCCATGCTTCATCCTTAGGTTATACAAATTTTTCCATAGGAACAATTTGTTCATCAGGCACTTAAAATTATATAAATCCCCTAACGTGTCCAAGAAATATTTTGCTATTGTTCCCATAGCGCGTTTAGTAATAGCGAATTCAAGGGATACAATTGTATTGTGCTCTTTTCCTTTTGATCCAACTTCATCTAGTCTTTTGCTTACATCCTGTCAGTGTTGAACCTAGATCCACGACAATCCACTGATCTTTGTCCACCAACAAGTTTTCCATTTTTAGCTTCCATATCTCAAAAAATTGTCCATTGAATTTCTAGATATCCATTAGAATTGCTCCCTATTTTGTTCCACCCCAAGAATCACTTTTTGTAGATATCCCACTGTAACAAGGGCTACCACAGGCCCGAGAAAAACACCTTAGCAACAAGGCATCCCCTTGAATCCAAAACTACTATCATATCAAATGTAAGTTTTAACCTTGTAAAATTAATCATTGCAAATAGGTTCTTAAAAAAATAAAGAAAATATACGATGGTACACACACACACATAATTTGCATAAAGATATTTTCCTCGAAATCCAAACTCAAGAAAATCAATAAGACTTTTCTTTTCACTATGTTTTCTATACATAGTTATAATACAATATACATCATGCAATGTATATGAACGTCCAATAAAATTATAATTCCATAAATGGAACTACAAAACCATGGGAAAAACCACCATGCACCAAAAAACTTATTTTAGCAAAATCGTGGACCGAAAGCTTCCAAAAATGGATGCAAAAACTGCCCAAAAATTTTCCTTGGGGAACTGCCTCAAACCCTGTGTAGGGGCCTCCTGCCTCCTAGCATACCACCCGACCAATGGGGCTAAACAATCCCCCCAATTCCCCCCTTTGTTCATTGTGCGTATAATTCATGCAAAGAATATAACACATACCCAATATATTATACAAGTTTGACAACTTATGTGTACCTCATGATCACATTGCTCCTCCCTTTTAATAGAGGAACATTTTTCTCTCTATGGTGGTCACTTTGGAAAGAAAAAAATTATTCATCATCTACGACACTTCTTCTATTGGACTCACATGCAATGACATTCTCTTCAATTTTGGGCCATTATGCAGTTTTTTGCCAATCTAAAACAATGATCAAAAATCTTGGTTTGAGTTTTTCTTTATCAATTCCTATCTATCCTTGGGAGAGAATATCCATAAATATGGTTAGTGGTTTTCCCATGATTTATCACCACCATGTTTTCATTTTTTGTGGTTGTTGATAGATCTAGTAAAATGACTAAATTTATTCCTTTAAGTTGTAAGACCAATATGCTAGTGACTTAGCCCAACTACTCTTTGAATTTATTTGGTCATCCTACTGTCTTCCCACTAGTATTGTGTCTAATTGTGACTCATGTTTTTTAGATCATTTTTGGCATTCTCTTTGGAAAATATTAGGAAATTTTCTTAATTTTTCACCCCCTTTTCATTCATAGACCGATAATAAAAATAAAATGGTTAATCATATCTTATTCCAAAGTCTTTGAATCTATCATCACAATTCTCTATCCAAATGGGATTTGTGTCTTACCCACATTGAAAATGGATATAATCGAGCATTTTAATCCTCCATAGGCATTCTCCATTTGATGTCTATCTTGGTTTTCAACATTTGGATTCCCATAAGTTGCCCTTATCTTTGCCTTTTCTAGCAATATGACATCTTCAAAATGAGCATAATGCTCACACTTTTATTTAGCACTTGCAATCTCTTTGAGCCAAATTCATTTAGGTTTTCTAGAATACTAAAAAAATTTAGAAATAACTCATGGATTTACATCGTGTACAACACCATTTTCAATCTAGTGGAAAAATGTGGTTACATTTGGTATGACCCCTACTCAATTGTCCAGAAAGTGTTTGAGAATGATTTTCTCCTTAGTATTTTAGCTTACTTAGGAATTCACGATGTTGAGTTCTTTAGGCTTTTACGGTCAGCCATATTTCTTCAAATTTTGATAGGAATTTGCATATAATGTTTGTATAGTTGAACTTTCATACCTTCAACCTAGTTCATCATTAAGACAAAACATAATCAATAGTTGTGTATTTTTATTTCATACATGTCATATGTTAAGTTATTTGTACTTCTAGAATCATCCATATTTCCCTTTTATTTTGAGATGAATCCACATATAATGTTTGTGCAGTCAATGTTTCAAACTTCAGTCAAGTTCATATTAAGACCAAAATTAACCCCATCATGGACTATATTTCAAATTATGTTCTTTAGACCTTTGTGGTTATTTATATTGCCTTTATAATTTAAGATGAATCCACATAGAATATTTGTACAAGCAATTTTCGGAATCTTCAACTAGGTTGATCACTAGGACAAAAAATAGTCCTGATGATGAACTTTACTAAAGGTTCGAAACATTGATTGTACAAACATTGTATGCAAATTCCTCTAAAAGTCTAAATGCAATTCATGATGTTGTCAATGTTGACTTCCTAAAACCATATCATGAGTCAAAATTGGAAATAGATATCTTGACTAGTCATCCTATAAATATTATCCATACTTTTACCTTCTGCTTATTGTCGATCAAGATTTCAAAAAAAAAAAAAATCAAACTCATTAAGAATCCACCACTTCTTTCCTTATTTCTAAATCAACATCTACATCATAGTAACGTTTCTATTGGATTTCTCAACACCAAATGCAATAACATTTTCCTCTCTCCTGACAACATTAAAGGCCATGCTCATGTTGTTGGGAGGAAAATTAGGGATTCTAATTCTTAAATCTTAGCATGTGTACTTCATGTATCACATTATTATTTTGGTAGGAGACTATTATTGTGGTTTGTTGTGATGGACCATTTTGGTTTTCTAAAATTGTGGAGTAGAAAATTAGATCCTATCTATAACTATCTCTATTATCATGCTTAATTTCTAGTTTCTAAGATTTTATTAATATTTATCTTTTGGTTTATTGAGATAGGTCTCTTGATGTAAAACTATATAAGCTTGTATTTGGATAAATAAAATTTCAATGCAGATATTTTATTACACACTTCATGGTGGTGAACTATGCTTATGACTGAGATTTCCCACATCATTAGAAACATCAGCTTCATCACCACCACAATTACCACCACTGCCACTGCCACCATCACCATAACCATCATCAAAATTATCATTATCACTATCATCACCGTCATCATCATTACCATCATCATCATCAACAACAAAACCACTACCATCATCACCATCACCATCACTTCCATCAACAATCCCATCAAGATAAACATCATCATCACCATCACCTTCAATGGAAATTTTAGCATCACCATCATCAACATCAACATCATCATTAGCATCATCAACATTAACATCACTATCACCACCAAGACCACCATCATCATCAACATCATCATCATCACCATCACCATCATAATCACCACCCTCATCTTCATCACCTTTAACTTCATCATCATCATCACCATCATTACCACCACCCCCACTACCATCACCACCATAGTCACCATCATCATAACCATCATAAACATCAACGTCACAACCATCATCATCACCACCACCACCACCACTATCAATGCCATCATCACCATCATCATCAACATTAACATCACCAACACCAATGCCATCATCATCATTGTCATCTCCATCATCATCTTCATAATAACCAACACCATCACCACCACAAGTAGCATCAATGTTATCACCAACATCACTATAACCATCATGACCACCACCAATGTGACCACCATCACCATCATCATGATTAAAAACATCACCATAATCATCAATATCATCACTAGCATTAGCAACATCATCACCACCACCAACATCATCATTATCACCACCACAATCATTAACAACATCACCATCACCACTAACATCATCATCATCACCACCACCATAATCAATAACATCACCATCACTACTAACATCATTATCACCACTACCACCATCACCGTCACCAATGCAATTAGCACCACTACCACCATCAACATGATCATAATCATGATCACCATCATCATCATTGCTACCAACTAGCACCACTACGACCATCACCATTATCATCACAACCACGATCATCACCATCACCACCACCACCATGATCATCAACATCATCATCTCCATAACCATCAGCATCATCATCTTCATCACCTTCACCATAACCATCACCACTACTACCAACACCACCACCACCACCATCATTAACAACATCAAGATTGATGCATAAGCACCCTTGGGCTCTAACAATCCACATCAACCAAAAACATTTAATTTTTGAGTTAGTCAACTATTAGATAATAAAGTGCACTAAAACCATTGTTGTTACTCTATGCTATAGGGTTGTGCAGCTACTCCGAGCTATAGCAAAACCATGTTTATTACTCTACGCTATAGAGTTGTGTTGCTAGTTTGAATTGTAGTTTCGTGTGGATGAGTTTTGGTACTTATTCATGTGTAACTAAAGAAATCAAGTTAAAAAGACCAACCATTCACTTACCCAACAAGGGAACACAAATAGGAATGGAATCATTTTAGTTTCCCCACCATAAGGAAAATGGATAACAAAATAATTAAAAGGAGATGCAAAAGTCAAAGGAAGGGGAATTTTCTAGAAAAGAGAGGTCCAAAGGGAAGCCAAGAAAAGACAAAGAAGAATCGTGTGTCGAATAAAGAAAAATTACATTGTTACAGAGAAGCTCATGCAGAATAAATGAACCAGAAAGGACTGTAATTTGTCTGAGCATAGAACACAAATTCTTTGAGTTTGATTTTCCCTATATCAGTCTTGGTTTTGATTAAATAAATCAAGGTTTAAGTGTTATTACAATTCCTCTATTTTCTAAATAGATTTCATTTCCTTTTGTAATTTCTAGTTACAGTTAATAATTCTATGAAATTATTTAGAGGAATTGTTTGTATCTATGCTCTATGATAACTTAGAATAGGTTATGTGAGACTCTAAGAGAGTTCAGGGCCCTGATACTGCAACAAGTGGTATTAGAGCAAGGTTTTTATCTAAGGGGTTATGCCTTAAATTTATTTTACGAGATATGGTAACATACTGCCCTAATTGAAGGTTGTTCAACAAGAGTGTTGAAGGGACAAGTTGGAATACATAACTTGGAAGTGAGGTCTGTGAATTATGGTCATACATTTGCAACTTGGAGGGATTTCATTATGAAGAAAAAGAGAAAGAATAGGAGTGCATGAAATCAAGAATTATAAGATTTGAGATGAATAATAGAAGAGTTAGAAAATCAAAGAAATAGGGATGTTAAACTAGATTCAAATATAGAGGAAGAAATTGTAGAAGAATGGGTTGTTGAACTAGATTCAGAGTCAGAGGAAAAAAATTTGAAGAAGAACATGATGTTGAAGTGAGAGACCCAACAATAAGATTGATTTAATTTATGAGTAATAAAGGTAGTGCAAATGTTGAGGTTTTGAGTTACGATGACAATTTGAGAGCTGGTGTGCTCATTGATTAGATTGGAGAACTCAAAATATATTTCGAGTATGAAAATATTTAGAATCCAAATTAGGTAATATTTTCCATTATGAAGTTGAAAGGGCATGCTGCACTTTGGTGGGACATGTTACAAAAGGGAAGAGTGGAAAAATAATTGGAGAATACTAGAACCTAGAGAAAAATGGTTAACAAGATCAAATACAATTTTTTCCTTATTTATTACCAATAGAACTTGTGTAGGAAAGTACTGAACCTAAGACAAAAGGAGATATGTTTATGAGTATACTAAGGAATTATTTAGGCTATCACTTAGATCATGATAAAGGAACTAGAATATCAACGACTGACAAGGTTTGTAAATGGGTTGAAATGCTTGATCCAGGATGAGATGAGTACATATTATTTTTGTACTATGGATGAATCCTATTAGATTGCCTTGAAGGTAGAAGAAAATATTGATAGGAAAAATTAACATAAAGGTAGATGAAGAGGTTGTAGAGGTATAGTTAGGATAGGTATTGGTAAAAGTAGTGAAAAATAAGAAGAATCCACTAGTGGTCAAGGAGGTAGAGGAGGAAATCACGTTGGAAGAAGGCGGATTTGGACAAGGAAAGGGAAAGTATGTGATTACTTGTTATCACTGTGGAGTTGAAGGACACAAGAAATTTGAATGTAAAAAAAACATAACTCAGGGAGAAGGGGTGAATCACAAACACAAGTCACACAAGCTGATGAAGCATTTGTTGTTGGAGAAAATGCGCTCGTACTTCAACAAGAATATGGTAACAAATAATTTTTTAAGAGTGTTGATTAAGCTTGAGAAGGAGTTAGCAAAGGAACCTGAGCAAAGAAATAAATATCTTGAAACCAAATGTAAGGTCCAAGGAAAATGTTGCAATATGATTATAAATGGTGGGAGTATGAAGAATTTGGTCTCTACAAAAATTATGGAGAAATTAAAGTTGAAAATTTTGGTCCATCCCAATCCATACGAGTCTCATGATTAAAAAGGGGATAACATGTGATTGTGATTGAACAATGTTTGTTAAATTTTCAGATTGGAGATCTTAGTGAGCAAGTGTTGTGTGATGTGGGTGAGATGGATGCATGCCACATACTCCTTGGAAGACCATGTTTGTTTGACATGAAATTTTTCCATAACGGTAAAGAAAATACATATGAACTTAAGAAAGACAGTAAACAATATAAATTAATACCTATGTTGCAAAATGCAGTGGAAGAATAAGGAATTGTGGAGATACAAGAATAAGTAACCACAAGATAATGCTCTATTCAACCAAGGATTTTTTGCATGAACATAAAAAGGGCATATTTCTATTTAGCTTTGATTCGAAAGGAGGTAAGGGATGAAGCGAAATAAAACAACATACTTGTCGAAATACAACCTTTGCTGATTGAATTCAAGGAGATTTTTGTGGATGCTTTGAATGAGATTACCTCCCATGAGGAGAATTTCTCACCAAATTGACTTGATTCCCAATTCAAGTTTACCAACCAAGGCACCTTATAGGATGAACCCAGTACAAAGTGAATAAGTAAATAGGTAAGTGTAGGAGCTACATGATAGAGGACTAATTCGATAGAGTTTAAATCCATTTATAGTGCCAAAAATGTTGTCCCCAAAGAAAAAGGGAGAATGGTGAATGTGCATGGATTCATGGGCCATTAATAGGATCACCATAAAGTATTGGTTTCCTTTTCCAAGGATGGATGACCTTATGGACTATTTAAGTGGGGATGAATATTTCACAAAGATAGATTTGAAGACCAGATATCATCAAATATGGATAAGGGAAGGTGATGAGTGGAAGACTTATTTTAAGACAAAAGATAGACTATTTGAATGGTTTGTTATACCATTTTGACTAAGTAATGCTCCTAGAACATTTATGAGACTTATGAATAAATTCTTGAAACTTTGTTTGGAGAAGTTTGTCGTCATATACTTGGATAACATATTAATTTTCAATAGAAGTAAGGAGGAACACTTGTAACATGCGAGGAAAGTTTTGCAATAGTTGAAAGAGGAAAATTTGTTGATAAATTTGAAGAAATTTACATTTATGTAGACAAAATTAGTGTAGTTGGGATTTTTTATTTCCAAGGAAGGATTGAAGATGGATCTTGAAAAGGTGAAGGTTATTTTGGATTGGACAACACCCCAGTCCACTTTTGAGGTGAGAAGTTTCCATGGGTTGGCGATTTTCTGCAGTATATTCTTTAGAAATTTCAGACAAATTTGTGGGATTTTTACCAAGTGCATGAAAAAGGGGAATTTCAAATGAAAAACAATGACATTGGAGGAATTTTCTGATTTGAAAAAAAGGTGACAAAGGAACCAATTTTGGCACTTCCAAATTTTGACAAAGTATTTCAAGCTAACTGTGATGTAATCAGGACAACAATTGGGGCCGTTTTAAGTCAAGAAGGAACATCAGTAACATTTTTCAGTGAAAATTTGAATGAGGCTAAGAAAAATGATTTTGTGTATGATAAGGAATTCTATGATATTTTGTAGGCTTTAAATAAGTGGAGACATTATTTGTTGCCAAAGGAATTTGTTATGTTTACCGATCATAAGGTGTTGCAATATATCAAATTATAGTAAAGGTAAGTTAAATCAAAGACACTATAAATGGGTTTAGTTATTAAAACATTATCCATTTGTATTGAAACATAGGTTTGGAAGGTCAAACAAAGTGGCCAGATTCCTTGAGTAGGAGAATTTTGTTACTTAACACTTTGCCCATAGAAGTTGTGAGTTTGGAAAGTATGAAGAAGTTATATGAGGAAGATCCAAACTTTAGAGAATCTTGGAGAGCTTGCAAAGCACCTTGGAGTGTAATTATAAGAATGTACTTGGATCATCATATCTAGTAGGGTTTTGTGTTGAAGAATTAATAACTAGGCATTCAACAAGATTCAATTAGGCTGAATCTTATTAGAGAGCTACGTGGTGGAGGCTTGGGTGGACATTTGGCATGGATAAGACCACAACATTGTTAAAGGAAAGGTATTTTTGGCCTAGCATCAACACGGATGTCATGAAATTTGTTGAATGTTGTAGATATTGCTAATTAGAAAAGGGTAGAAGTCAAAATACATGATTGTATACTCCATTGCCAGTACCCAAAAAGCCTTGGGAAGATGTGAGCATGGGATTTTTCTTAGGGATACCTATGACATAAAGAAATAATGATTATGTAATGGTTGTAGTAGATCAATTTGAAAAAATATAACATTTCATATCATGTAAAAATATAAGCGATGCTACTGAAGTGGTTGATTATTCTGTAGAGAAGTTGTGAGACTTCATGATTTACCAAGGAGCATTACTTCCGATAGAGATACACGATTTATTGGTCACTTTTGGAGGATGCTTTGGAAGAAAATGGGATCTAAATTGTTGTACATTTCAACCTACCATCCAAAGATGGATGGGAAAACTGAAGTGGTGAGTAGAAGTCTTGGGAATTTGTTGAGAATTTTAAGTGGTGAAAATCCTAGTCAATGAAATATTGTTTTCGCACAAGCTGAGTTTCGTATAATAATTTAGTGAACATATCAATCGATAAGAGTCCTTTCCAAATTGTTTATGGCATGTCACCAAAAGGGATTGTGGACTTGTTAAAGTTGCTATATTTGGAAGAAAGAAATAGTGTTTATGCAAATGACTTTGTAGATAGCATACAAGAAATGCATGAGTTGATGAAAAAAATGTTGCAACAAAGTAATGCCAAATATCAAAGGAAAGAAAATATATAGAGGAGTATGATTTTTTGTAAGAAAGGTGAACTCATAATGACACATTTACGGAAGGAAATATTTCCAAGGGGTACCTAAAGAAAACTGAAGTACAAAAATATAGGACCGTACAAAATTTTGAAGAAAACTTTTGAAAATGTGTATAAGCTTGAGATACCAAAAAATTTGGATATCTCTCCAATATTCAATGTTGTTGGCCTGTATGAATTTCATGAAGGGGAAAAGAGTGATGAACTAGGTAATCTAAATGAATGGAAGTAACAATTACCGATCAAGCTAGTTGAGGAAGTAGATGAAACTTTGGTCGAAAGGGTTGGTGGGAAAACCCAAAATAAAGAATATTTGGATTATGTAGTGAAATGGAGAAACATAGGTCTTGAGGATGAATCACGGGTTTATGAGATAAAGTTAAAAAACCTAAAGGGTTCTTCATCCTATGTAGTAGCTACCCCATGAGCTGGAAGCTCATGTTTTTCTTACCAGGGGTATCTAATGTAGGAGCACCTGTGGGATCTAACAATATGAATCCACCAAAACTAGTTAATTTTTGAGTTAGTCGACTATTGGATAATAAAGTGCAGTAAAACCATTGTTGTTACTCTATGCTATAGGGTTGTGCTACTACTCCAAGTTGTAGTAAAACCACTGTTGTTACTCTATACTATAGGGTTGCCCTACAACTGTTAACTATAGCTTCACATGGATGAGTTTTGGTGCTTATTCATGTGTAGCTAAAATGATCAAGGAAGTTAAAAAGACCAACCATTTAATTACCCAAAAAGGGAAGAAAAATAGGATGGAATCATTTTAGTTTCCCCATCAGAAGGAGAATGGATAGGAAAATCTTTGAAAAGGAGACAGAAAAGTCGAATGAAGGGGAATTTTCTGGAAAAAGGAGGTTTGAAGGGCATATAAGAAAATAAAGAGAAGAACCATGTGCATAACGAAGGACAAGTACATTTTTAGAAAGAAGCCTTGCAGAAGAAATGAACCAGAAAGGACTGTAAGTCATGTGAGCACAAAACAAAAATTCTCCAAGTTTGAGTCTTGTTGTATCAATCCCGATTTTGATTGAATAAAGAAATGTTTCAGTGCTATTATAGGTCCTCTGTTTTGTTAAATGTATTTCAATTTTTTTTTTGTAATTTTCAATTATGAAATTATTTAGAGCAAATGTTTGCAACTTTGCTCTCTGATAACGTAGACTAGGTTTTGTGAGACTCTAAGAGAATTCATGACTTTGGTACTGCATCAAACATCATCATTAGTAGCTCCATCATAGTTATTATTAATTGCACCATCACCGTTATCATCATCACCACTATCACCATCATCACTATCACCACCACCACCACCACCACCACCACCACATCACTACCATCAACATCACCATCATCACCATCATGGTCATCATTGTTATCATCACCATCATCACTGTAATAATAACTATCAATAGCATCAACATCATAACTACCATTGGCATCACCATCATCAACATCACCACCACCATCATCACAACCACCACCACCATCATGATCGTCATCACCATCATCATCACCATCATCACCACCATCATCACCACTATCATATCCATCATCATCAACATTATCACCACCATCATCACCACCATCATCAACAACATCATAATCACCATAAACATTGTCACCATCACTATCAATATCATTGTTGTTGTCACCATTATCATCATCATCATCATTGTTTTAATCATTGTCATCATCATCATCATCATAACAATACCATCATTAGCATAACCAACATCATCATTATCTCCATCATTGTCATCACCACCACCACCACCACTACCACCACTACCATCACCATCAACACCATCGCCATATTTATAATCATCAACATTGTCATTATCATGATCACCACCATCACCATCATCATCAACATCATCATCATTATCATCATCAACATCATCATCACTGTCATCATCAGCACCACCACCACCACCACCACCACCATCATCAAAGTCAAAATGATGTCAATAAAGTATTCAATGTTTTCAACTCTTGGCCTAATTAAGTTATGTCACTTAACTCCTTTTGATTAGTCACCTTATTTTTCTTTTGAAAAAGCATACTAAAGGAGTACTTGTTTTTGTAAGTTGAAAGTTTCAATATAAAGTTATTATACTATTTCCTAGTGTTGTTATTATTAGAGAAGACAAAATCCGTAATAAACCCTTTAAGAAAATTTTAGTTTTGGTCTTATAAAAAATAGTGACTTTCACCATAAAAATCCTCTTCCTAGGGCTAGACATGTTACTTACCAAATTGATCCAACTCACAACTTAGCTAAATATTCTTAGAGATAATGGATTGAAACAAATAATCTATAGTCATGTTTCCTTCAATCATATATAGTCACGCTTCCTTCAATCATATATCTCTCCTAAGATAATTGTGTTTGACAAAATAAAAAACCAACTACCTCTAACTAATACTAGAATTTTCATTAGTCTCATAAATTAGCATAAATACATTTTAACCTAAATTTATTAAACATGGTATAAATATCAAAATCTATTATTCAAAAAAACTATAAAGTTGAAATAAATCTTTATTTACTTGATTTTATTTTGTTAACCATCCTTAAAATCTAATTTTTAAATTAAATACATTATAATTTTTTATTTATTATTGTTTATATAAATATAAATAAAATTATAATGGTTCACTCTTAAAATACACGAGCACACACGTAACACCAAAAGTTAAGTCACTTACTCTCTAACGACCAAATATATATCTATATTTATATACTCCCAAAAATTAACTCAAATCATTAACATATTTTGTAAAAATGTCCCACTAATTACACTCACTCATTAGTAAGACTTCTACCTATGCTAACATGACGTTTCTTTTAAGAGTCTATACACAATAATCCACCATGCAAAATGGTTACCATTAACGAGTTTAAATATGTATTAACCCTAAATTTATAGTAAATTTAAATGACTTAATGTAAGGTCCTTCATTGGTCTTCAATGCTATACACTATAGTAAATTATGTTATCTAAGTGCGTATTCTATATGTGTTATGAACATGTGAAAGTTCTTATCTATTTAAGTATATAAATTATATTTTAGATATTTATTGTAATAAAAATTTCTATTTGTTTTGGTAGGTGTGTAAAATTTAAATTATTGTAGTTTTTTTGGGCTAACGTCACAATGCATTTACAATATTGCAACGATGAATTTCAATAATTTAAAGTTAATAACGATTTATCATATTAAAAAAATTAG
>APFE031623949.1:45858-59307 GCA_000404065.3 Pinus taeda
TTATTATATGAAAAAGAATAAGTTAGAGACTTAGTTAATTATTAAATTTTAATAATGTTTTCAACTATATTGAAATATCTTTCTTCTCCAATCTGTTTTCATCTTTCACATCTTATCATTTTATTTTCTTGGATTTTTCTAGAGCGTCAACTATATTGATCTAACTCTAGATAGAACCCATAAGTGGAAGTGTCAAATACCTTAACCAACCTTCCTAATGTTATGCAACCGGATCACAAAAGAAAAGAAAAGATAGGTCAATGAATTGAAAATTAGCCTCTTCAAGGGGGCAACCTCCTTTACATCACATAAATAAATGATGATACAAATAACAAGACCTACTTGGTATATATAGGAGTCTAAGGGGTCACAATATAATCAGAGCCTACATAACAAAAATAATAATATAAGGGCACAACATTGACAATAGTAGGCTTCTATGGGACACAAAAATAACAATATGGGGGCTACATTGGTACAACAATAACAATAAGGGGGATACACTAACAATAACAATAAGGATACTACACTAGTATTATAGGGACTTAACATGCCCCTCTCCTTCAAAAAAGTGTTGTTTACAACACTTGAGTAGTTCTCGATGTTTCTATATAAATTTCTCATCTTTCCATGTGGAATCTTCAATGGGTAAGTCCTTCCACTTAATGAGATACTCTGAAATTGAACAATTTCGTAGTTTTCGGGTTCTTGTTTTCATGACTGCTTCAGGCTCCAATATGATTTTTCCTTCTTCGTCAAGTTATGGCAATATTGTTTGAACTAGAAGATTGTCACCAATAAACTTATTTAAGCATGAAACATGGAAAATTGGGTGTATCGGGAAGATGTAGGAAACTCCAATTTGTATGTAATAGTACCAATATTTTGCAACACCTTGTAAGGACCATAGTACTTGGGTGATAATTTATTATCCTTCTTAGCTTGCTTGAGGGGCATTTGTTCGTATGGTGAAATACTCAATTGCCTACGTCAAAACTTCTTTTGTTGCGATGTTGATCTACCTATTGTTTAATTCAATTTTGCACTAAAGTTAGGATATCCTTTAAGAGTTTGAGAACTTGTTATTGATGCTCAATGCGATCTTCCACTGCTTGAACCTTAGAATTTCCTCTCAAAGATGATGTGATGGATTGTGGATGATATCCATAAAGTGCCATAAATGGGGTCATTTTTGCTGCAGTATGGAAGGAAGTGTTATACCACCATTCAACCATAGGTAACCACTTGACCCATGGTGTTTGTTTATCAGCTACAAAGCAACGAGGATATCCTTCGAAACATTTGTTCACTATCTCAATTTTCTCATCAGATTGAGGATGCTAAGATGAGTTATGAGCTAATTGAGTTCCAAGATAAGAAAATAATTCCTTCCAAAGATTTCCAGTGAAAATGGGATCTCTCTCACTTACAATAATTTTTGGGTTTCCATATAGCTTTTGAATTGTTTCCATAATGTAGTAGCAACTATACTAGCTTCAAAAGGATGATATAATGCACAAAGGTGTGCATACTTGGTAAGTCTATCAACTACTACTATGATGAAACTCTTTCCTTTGGAATTGGCTAAACCTGTGATAAAATCCATTGAGAGCTCCTCCCAATGCTGACTTGGAATGGCTAAAGGTTGTAAGAGACCTAAGGTCTGAATTGTCTCAACTTTATTTTGTTGGAAAACCAAACATTATACCACAAACTTCTGAATATCAAATTTAAAGCCATCCCAAAAAAATACTTCTTGATAATGTGATAAGTTTTTAAAAATCTGGAGTGCCCTCCTAAAGGGGAGGTGTGCAATTCCAAAAGAATCTTTTGTTTGAGTTGAGAATTCTTAGATAGATATAAGCAATCTGTGTACTATAATGAATCATTTTTCTAGATAAATTAATAAGATGTATTGGGATCTTGTTGTAACTTTTGAATGAGTGTCCACACCTCTTCGTAATTCTTCCATTCATCCCTTGCTTCAGTTATCCAACTAGATTGGATAATATAAATGACAAAAATCAATGTTTCCACATCTTCATCCTTTCTTGAGAGTGCATATGCAACATTTTGCTTTCCTTTTTCATATATGTTTTCAAAGTCATAACCCAACATATTTGTGACCCTTTTTTGCTGCTCTTTTGAAGATAATCTTTGTTCCAAAAAATATTTGAGACTATCATGATCTGTTTTTACCTTGAAATGTCTTCCCATGAGGTAAGGTCACCATTGCTTTAGCACATGTAGTATTTCCAACATTTCCTTCTCATAAATAGGTTTGTGTCGATACTTTCCCTTGATTAGACAACTTTCAAAAGTAATGGGTCTTCCTTCTTGGATTAAAACAACACAATTCCATTTCCTGAGGCATCACATTCCACAATAAAGGTTTTTGTGAAATTTGGTGCAGTTAAGACTAATGCTTGGCACATTGCCTCTTTAAGATGTTCAAAGGCCTTAGTTACTTCTGGAATCCAAGAAAATGCATTAGTTTTCAGTAATGTTGTTAGAGACGTTGTTATTCTCCCATAGTTCTTAAACAAATTGTGGTAATATCCTATCAACCCGAGAAATACTTGAAGATGCTTGGGTTGTGGGGATTTTCCATTTCTTAATGGATTTGATTTTGTTACGGTCTACCTTAACACCCTCATGAGATACAATATGACCCAAATATTCCACCTCATGTACTCCAAAGAAACATTTGGAGGTTTTTTCATATAATTGTTTCTCCTTCAATAGTTTGAGCACCCTGTCAACATGTTGAAAATGATCCTTCCAAGACTTGTTGTAGATTAGTATATCATCAAAAAATACTAACACAATTTTTCTAAGGAAAGGTTTGAAAATAGAATTCATCAAACCTTGAAATGTGGAAGGTTCTTTTGTAAGGCCAAAAGGCATGACCAAAAATTCATAATGACCTTCATGATTTTTGAATGTTGTTTTCATAATGTCTTCATTCTTCATTCTAATTTGATGATATCCTGAACGAAGATCCGACTTGGTGAAGTAAATTTCTCCATGTAATTCATCGAACAATTCATAAATAACATAAATAAGAAATTTATCTTTAATAGTGAGCTTGTTGAGATCCCTATAATTCAGACACATACATCTTAAATAGTGAGCTGTTGAGATCCTATAATTCATAAACATACACCATGATCATCCTCTTGTGCACCAATACTACTGGAGCAGAGAAATAACTTTGCGCTAGGTTGAATTATACTAGCTTCTAGCATTCCTATAACCATACGTTCAATTTCACTCTTTTGGGCATAGGGATATCTGTAAGGCATGCTGTTTGGAGGAACACTTCCTGGAATCAAGTGAATAGCATGATCATAATCATAGATAGGTGGGAGGCCTTTGGGAGTCTCAAATACCTTGGAATGATTGTCCAAGACATTTTTAAGATATGGAGAAATGTAATATTTTGATGTTTGAACCTCTAGTGAGCATAATTGTGTAATTACGCCTTCTTGTTATTTCTTCAAAAAAATTGTCATGCCACTAGAGATGATTGTCTTCCCCGGGTTCCTTACGATACCCCTTAGTTCAATTTCCTTTCCTTCCCAGAAAAAATTCAAGAAAAGTTCTTGAAAATTAAAAGCTATCGTCCCCAAAGATTGTAACCATTAGACTCTTAGTACAACATCAACACCACCCATTGGAATGGAAATCATTGGAATATTCAATACATATTCATCCATTATTAGATTGATATTATGAAAATTTCTAGATTAATTTATAGTTCCTCCATTTTCAACCATCATTTGACACTCTGGTGCTGGATATATAAAGAAATTTAATTCCTTGGCTATCTTACAATGTGCTACGTCCCTATAATACTAGTGTATTCCCTCATTTTTATTGTCATTGTACCCCCTTATTGTATTGTTGTGCCCCATGTAGTCCCCATATTGTTATTATTGTGCCACATATTGTTATTGTTGTGCCCTTACATTATTATTTTTTATGTCGGCTTTGATTATATTGTGACCCCTTAGACCCCTATATATAGAAAGGAAGTCTTGTCATTTGTATCATCCAAGAATTGCTCATTTATGTAATGAAAAGGAGGTTGCCTGCTCGAAGAGGATGATTTTGAAGTTGTTGATATATCTTTTCTTCTATTTTTGTGAGTTGGTTGCATAACATTTGGTATCAGAGCTTTGGATTCTAGGGTTTCGCTGCTCCAAACAGGTCATCGTGGATTTTTCACTATAACTTTTTTCTATGATGTTTCAGAAGCTAAAAAAAAATTCCATTTGAGCTGAAATCTTTCTGAACCTCAGGTCCGAATTTCAGATCTTGTCTCACTATATTTTCGGAGATATGATCCAAGGAAGTTAGGATTCGTGCAGGATCCTGAATTACATCCCAAACATGTGACCCTGGGAAAATCTTCATAACATTCTCTCTAAGTATCAGATTGAAATTTCATAAGAAGTTACAAAAAGAGGAAAAATTGTAGTTTTTAGTGTATCGTTTTCAGGTCCGAAGGTTGAAACAGAGACATGTGGTACTTTGTACAAGTACACTCTACTGAACTAGTCTATAATTAGGTCATCGTGGTAGATTTTTCCTAACTCTTTATTGAAGACTCCAATCCTCATTAGACCTGTGGGGTTGAAAAGAGAACTAAGATGACTACAATAGGGAGAAATTTTATACCTTGGGGGATCCGAAATTACAAAGATACATCAGATTCAATATCGAGCTCCTACAAAGAAAAAAAGTTGTGTAGTCTTTTTAAAAATTTGCATAAGTTTGGTTTGAAAAATTAGTTTGAAGTGTTTCGAAGGTCATAGTGAAGCATAATTATCATTAATTGATGCCTTTAAGAAAGAAAATGGAAACACCTAGTAAGCAACCCGCAAGATCCACTATGACACATGAAGAAGAGGAAGAAATGCAACAAGATATATCAAAATTGCAAGACCAAATGCAACAAATTTCGCTCTTGTAAAAAGTAACAAAAAATGAATTGGAAGCCATGATGAATGTTTAGATAGATGGTATAAAAAGGGACATGGTAGTTTTGAGTGATGGTTTAAAATCAAACATGGAAGCAATGATGAATGTCAATATAGAAGGATTGAAAGAAGGTTTGGCAAAGTTATTAGAAGAAAGGCATCCCATTGGTGACAAGGCAATCCATGAAAATCATGATGAAGACAAAATAAATATCAGTCACAATTTTAGAGACTCCCATGTGGGGTTTAAGAACTGCCACATTCCAAAAATAGATATGAGGAAGTTTGATGGAAAGAATCCAATTACTTCGATAGTACAGATGGAGAAATATTTTAATCTACATGAGGGGCAACCCTCACAAAAGGTATGCATTACATCTTTATATTTAGAACCCAATCAGTTTGTATGGTATAGATGCCTTTGTTCTCGTAAACCACTTGTCACCTGGTTAGTTTTTACAAAAGAAATGATAGCACATTATGAAGATACAAAGAGCATCACCTTCTTTACCCAATTGATAAATCTCAAACAAAAGGGTTCAATGGCAGAGCACATTGAAGAGTTCCAAAAATTGAATATTAGGGTAGCTAATATTCTAGAGGAGCATAGGATTGATGTATTCATAGGGACTTTAAAAGATAAAATCCAACATAAGGTTCACCTTTGGGAACCTGATTCATTGGAGAAGGCATTCAGGGTGGCCAGAAAAGTTGAAAGCAAAATTATGTCAATGGGAAGTCTACCACTCACAACTATAAGGATAAAGTTTCGCTGGTCCTAGTCCTCCACAACATTCAAGGTTGACACCCCAACATTTGGAGGAAAAAAGAGCAAAATGGATTTGTTACAATTGTGATAACAAATACACTAAAGGTCATAAGTGTGCTGAGAAGAAATTATTCTACATAGATTGTAAAGAGGAGGAAGAAAAGGAATAAGAAACATCAAAGGAGGAGGATATACGACAGGAACCAACCTCAGAGAAAGAAGAAATATCTTGTAATGCATTGGCAGGAATTACCACTCCTCAAACTATCAATATAGAAGGGCATATCAAGAAGAAAAAGGTCATTGTTTTGATTGATTCAGGTAGTACCCATAATTTTATTCATTGTAATATAGCCAAGGAATTAAATTTCTTCCTATATCTAGCACCAGAGTGTCAATTAATGATTGAAAATGGAGGAGCCATAAATTTCTCTAGAAATTTCCATAATATCAAGCTATCCATGGGAGAATACGTATTGAATAGTTCAATGCTTTCCATTCCCATGGGGTGTGCTGATGTTGTACTAGGATTCCAATCTTTGGGTACAATAGTTTTTAATTTTCAAGATATTTTCTTGAATTTTTTTTGGGAAGGAAAGGATGTTGAATTAAGAGGTATCATAGGGAAATTAGGAAATATAATTAGCACTAATAGCATTACCAAGCTTCTAAATAAAGAAAAATGGGGTGTAATTTCATAATTATGTTCACTAGAGGTTCAAACAAAGAAATCATCTATTTCTCCAGATCTCCAAAAAGTCTTCAACAATAATTCCAAGGTATTTGAGACTCCCAAAGGCCTCCCACCTATTCGTGATCATGATCATGCTATTCATTTGGTTCTAGGAAGTGTTCCTCCAAACATCAGGCCTTACGGATATCCCTATGCCCAAAAGAGTGAAATTGAACATATGGTTGCAAAGATGCTAAAGGCTGGTATAATTCAACCTAGTCAAAGTTATTTCTCTGCTCCAGTAGTATTGGTGCACAAGAAGGATGATTCATGGTGCATGTTTCCAGATTATAGGGAGCTCAACAACCTCACTATTAAAGATAAATTTCCCATTCCTATCATTGATGAATTATTGGATTTGAGTCTTAATCACAGGTGGGGAATATTTAATCACATTTGGAGATAAAAAATATTGGAACACAAAACCATAATCATGACTTTTCAATCCAAGATAAATATCATCAGGGATTCAAGTCAACACCAAGGATCTACTACATTCCGAAGGTGGATGTAAGGAATCTTGATGGTATTGATCCTATAACATGGATAGTTCAAATGGAGCAATAATTTTATACACAAAGTGGTAGCCCTACAAAAGGTAATTATTGTATCCATGTTTTTTGAGCATGATCAACATGTATGGTATCAATGGCTTTGCAAAAGGAAAAAATTTATTTGTTTGTAGATTGGTACATTTTTCAAAGGAATTGATAAAACAAAATGAGGATATTAAGAGAAATACATTGTTTACTATATTGTTAAATCTTCAAAAAAAAGGTTAAGTTATAAAGCATATTCAACAATTTAAAAAGTTGAGTCTCAAGTAAAGAACATTTCAAAGAATAATTTGTTAGACCTATTTATGGGAACTTTAAAGGAAACCATCCAAAATGAGGCACACCTCTTTGAATCCCTAGAGCACGCTTTAGTCTAGAAAGGAAATTTGAAAGTGAAAATATGACTACTAGAAAATTGGTCACTAATAACTATATAAAAATCATGTTCCGTCTCCTAAACCAACAAGGTTGACACCTTAACAAATGGATGAAAGAAGAGCCAACATACTATCTTTTAATTGTGATAGAAAGTATAATAATGGGCATATATTGTGGTGAGAAAAAAATATTAGACATAGGCTATGAAGATGAAGTGGAATCTTCACAAGGTCTAGAGCTAGAAGAGAGTATACCAAAAATATCTTGTCATAAATTGGGTGGAATTAGAATTTAGTACTCCCAAAACCCTCAAGATAGAGGGATATATTAAGAAAAAAGATATAATAATGTTGAGTCATTCAGGTAGCACCCATAACTTTATCAATTAAAAATTAGAAAAATGTCTTAACTACTTTGTATATCTAGCAGTAGAATATCAAGTAATGATTGCAGATAGAAGTACCGTAAATTGTTCATGGATGTGTCGAAGTATTAAAATGAATATGGGGGAGTATTTATTGGACAGTCCTATGGTTGAAATCCAAATGGGTGGTATTCATGTGGTATTCAGGGTCCAATGGTTATGATCGTCGACAACAACAAACCTTAAGTTTCAATAAATTTTCATGGGATTTTCCTTAAAATAAAAGGAAATTGAGCTTAGAGGTACGTCAAAAACAAAAAACTTTAATTTTTAATATATTTTCATGATATTTTCCTCAAAAAGAAAGGAAATTAATCTTAGAGGTATTTAATCTAAAGTGATATGCTCTAATAGCATAAAAAATTGCTAAAAATGGGACTTCATGTTGTAATTGCACAATTGTTTTCATTAGATATTCGAACATATATATCCTTTTCTCTAGTGGATCTCCAAGAACTTATAAAAAATCCTTCCAAGGAATTGAGAGAGATGCCTAAGGGTCTTGCACTTTCTAGATATCATGACCATGCTATTCATTTGTAACTTGGAATTGTACCACCTAACATTAGGCCTTACAAGTATCCATATGTGTAGAAAAGTAAGATTGAGCATATGGTTCAAGAAATGTTAGAGGTTGACATCGTTCAAACTAGACATACTGCTTTGTCTTCACCAATGGTGATGTTCATAAAAATCAAAGATAAGTTTCCTATTCCCATCATTGATGAATTATTAGATGAATTACATGGATATTTGTTTTAGTAAGTTGGATCTTTGTCTGGATACCATGAAATTAGAATGAGACAAGAAGAAATTCTCAAAACAACTTTTAGAACATTTGAAGGTCATTATGAATTTTTGGTATGCCATTTAGACTTACTAACACATCTTTTCTTGAGAAGAGAATGTACATGTTGACAAGGTCTTAATGCTACTGAAATAGAAACTAATATATGAAAATCCTTCCAAGTGTTCCTTTGAGGTTAAAGAAGTGGAATATTTGGGTCATATACTATCCCATCAAGATGTCAAAGTGGACCCTAACAAAATGAAAGCTATGAGGGAATGACCAATCCCCAATACCTTGAAGAAACTGATAGGATTCGTAGGATTGACATGATATTACCACAAGTTTGTCAAAATTTATGGTCAAATAACATCATCTCTATAAAAATTATTGAAGAAGGAAGTATTTTATTGGACTAAATAAGTGACCAAATCTTTTGAAAAACTTAAAGATACTATGTGTACAAATCCCATACTTACCACACATGACTTCATAAAAACTTTCATTGTGGAGTGTGATACCTCAGGCCATGACATTGGTGTAGTTTTGATGCAAGAAGGAAGGACCCATAACTTTGAAAGTAGCAAAATTAATGAAAAGAACTTACTTAGACCCATATATGAAAAATAAATGTTAGCCATACTACATGTAGTTAATAAATGGAGTCCATACCTAATAGGAAGACACTTCAAAGTAAAAACAAGTCTTGATAGTTTGAAGTAATTATGGTAGTAAAAACTATATTCACAAGAGAAACAAAACTAGGTTACAAAGATGCTAGGTTATGAATTTGGAATTATCTTCACAAAGGGTAAAAAAACATTGTGGCAGATGCACTCTCAAGGAAAGAGGAATACACATAGGATTTACTATAAGCTATTTCCATTCCATAATTTTACTGGGTGAAAGAAGAAAGGATAGAATGGAAGCAAGTTGAGAAGGTATGCAAGATCATTCAACAACTACAAGAGGACCCCAATGCAGTAGAAACATTTATGTCCAGAAATGATCTATTGTGGTATCAAGATAACTTACTTATGAAAGAATTCTCAACTAAATAGAGGGTTCTTTTGGAATTACACACTTCTCCTTTAGGATGACATTCAAAGTTCTTGAAAACATACCATTGGATCAAGAAAGATTCTTTTTGGGAAGGTATTAAAGTAGATGTACAAAATTTTGTGGCTTTATGTATGGTATTCCAATCAAATAAGGGAGACATGATCAATACCCCAAGGCTCCTTAGAATAAGGTGTGACCTTAGAATTTCCACTAGAGCTCAATGTCTATTGCACTACCCTATGTTTATTTTGGGGTAATTCTTTGGACATCCACTTGTCAATGACAAAGGTTTGAATGAACTAGGTGTGGGGTCTAATCATCAATCGACACATACATAAACAAACCATCCCTAGTTCACTAGGCCAACCTGCATATGATTAACTAGATGGTCCAAGCCAAGTGTCATTGTAATGGAGCTATTCAAAATGGCAGAACCAAAATCAACTCCTTATGAGTGTAACTGAATCAAAACAACATACCAGAATCAATCTCCTTACAAATGTAACCATATAAAACAAGGGAAACATGAATGTTATTGATTAAATGAACTACATTAGATGAACCAAAAACTTTGGATCATCTCATATTGAGTTCATATCATTTGATTTTAGTTGTGTTTTGTGAAGGACATGGACATCTATATTTATAAGCCTTCCATGTGGTCTGGTCCTAAGAGAGTCAAACATTCTCCAACGTTTAAACCTTGAAGTCTGGGGATTGAAAAAAGCCGACATGTGCTCATTCTCTAACATTATCCAATGGAATCCATATAATCTGGGGCTAGAAACGATGACGCCTAAGATTATCCCTTCCCTTTTCCATATGATTGTGCCTCAATATTGGGTCCCTGGTCTCTTGCATGATGAAATTAGCATGATGTCATCATGCCATGTGGTAGGCCCTGAGGGGTGCCATGTGTCACTCATTTTCAAGGTTTTCACCAATCCAGAGCTACCATTTGTCCTTATCACATGTCACATCCTGGTGATGCCACATCATCTTACTGTCGTCAAAAAGTGACGTGTCATGTTTACTATGTTGTCTAGTCTCAATGTGCCACGTGTCATTTGTGTAGGGGGTCCACATCATTTCTCCCAACCATTTAGATTGTACCACATGTCAATTATTTATTGGCTTGACAGATGTATTAAATGTCATGCATCTCTTTACATGATCCACCATCCTTTTTCACCCTTGGTCATTCGATCAGTGAGAATATGTGCACGATTTAACTGGTTAAATATCATACAAGTTTTGCTCAGATTTATTTTTGACTTGGTTAATGTATGGTGGATGTGCACGAAAGGTTCACACTCTTTAACATATTAATATTTTGGGTTTTTTCCCTATAGTTTCGGCCTCCAACTAGTGCTAATCTTCAAATGGACATAACTTCACATTCGAGAGGGTTTTTTATGGAAAAATATACCATTGGAAAGACATTGATGCTACTTATGCAACCATGTAGTTTGTAAGATCATTTGGAAATAAAAACTGCCTCAAAAACTCAAATAAATTTAGGCACCTTCATATTCATATAATGAGATCCTGTAAGAGATCCAACTGTCATACTACTTCATAGTGCATATTGCTACTTCCTTAGGCATCATGAGTAATATTGCTGCTATCTCAGACATCCCCTTTGACATAAATGACGTATTGTTTTCATAAATGACAACACAATGTGCAAGATAAAATTATACACAACATTAGAAGAGCACCTCAATTGTTTTGTATATCCAGTGACTTATTTTTTAAGTTTTGTATGTTAATGGAGGTAGCATTGATTATGTGAGAAAATGCCACAATATTAAAATGATCATGGGCACTATAATTTGAAAGCCCAATGTATGCCATTCCAATTGGAGGTGTAGATGTTTTCTATGGATTCATTGGTAGAGAACATTAGGTACAATTTCTACAAACTATAATGAATTATTCATGAAATTTGAATTGGAAGTAATTAAAAATAATCTCAAAGGGTTAAAATATGGACCTTCTCAAGTCATCATTTCTTATAGAATGGAAATATTATAAAAAAAGACAACACAAGAGTTGTGGTTAAGCTTTATTCTATGAATGTTAAGAAGGAATATGAAAATATTCTAGATGAATTAAAATCTAGGGCATTCCAAGAATTCCTAAATATCTACCACATTTAGAGATGATGAACATTAAATCGAACTAATAGCTCATAGTCCTCTTGGTAAAATGCCTTATAGATATCCTCATATGTAAAAGGGAGAGATTGAGAAAATGGTATAAGATAGTATAGAGTCAGCCTTCAGGTATTATTCAACTCAACAAAAGTTCATTTTTAGAGTGATGGTGAGAATAAAAGTATAATTCTTCATAGGATGTGTCCAAATTATAGAGATATAAATAAAATTCCTATTAAGAATAAATTTTGCATCCCAAATATTGATGAAATATTAGATGAGCTTCATGGATTTGGATTATTTTACAAAGATCGGTCTTAAATCAAGATACCATGAAATCAAATTAAGAAAATAATGCATTCCCAAAATAGCTTTTAGAACACAAGAAGTGAAATATGAGTTCTTGATCGTGCCTTTTGGGTTGAATAATGGGCCTTATACTATTTTTTTAAAGGATGGGTACTAGTTTGCATTAGATAAAAAAAAAACTAGCTTCTAGGCTAGTACCCTTACAAAAATTTCATGTTCCAAAAGTTCATTGCTATCATAAGACAAAAACATTGAAATTTTGTTCTTATGACAACTTTTTTCCCCTATTCTAAACACGTTTTTTCTATATACTCGATATAACACTCCTAACAACACTATATATCTACAAAACATAAAAATATACGAAAATCAAGAGAGGAACATAGTAACATGTCGTGACAAAAATTCAAGTTTATTATGATGTTTCAGTCACATGCATGCCTTGGGCTTTTTTCTTTGCAAGTTCCACATTGGTCTGGTTTGCTTTTTCACTGAACAAATCAACCTTGATGGAATTTTCCTCCAAGTCTGCTACCTGAGCATTTTCACTGATAATTCAATCCAAACTTGTGTTTGGAGCTGCTCCAGTTTTATTCAAAGTAGGTCATTTTTGGTATCCATGGGAAGCTAGATGGGATTTTGTACATTTTCCTATACATATTTCCCATGCTTAAGAATGACCAACAATGCTTCAAAAAAATCAATCAAGGGTGCCAACAAACTGTTGAATTGAGATTGCTCGACATCCCAAGACTGACCACACGAAGCCTCCATAGCAGAGTGGTGATGCTTCAAACTAGAATTTGCAATGAAAGAAAACCACTTCTGGTCACAAAAGTGTTTCCGTAACGGCAACATGTTTGCAACTACTCTCCTTAAATAATCTAGTCTCCTTCTGAACCACGACCTGTGCTAATGATGTACTACACTCCCATATTTGCGTTTGTGAATCAGTGAACTCCAAGAATTATCATGCAAGAGATATGCAGGGATAGGAGAATTAACACCATCCTGTAAATAATTGAATGCTCTAACACCACTGAGGATTTCAACACCAATATAGTCCCATCCCTCCCTTTGAGATTTAAGACATGATTCCACTTGTAAATTCCATCCATTACTTCTAATTTCCATTTGTTAAGATGATTTATTGAAAGATTAATTCCCTTTAAAATTCCTGGTAGTGTTATTAATTTTAGCGACATCCCCTTACTTTTTTGCACTGAACTTCGAGCCAAGGACACAATATTTGGTGTGAAGGGGTCCACTGTTAAGGCTTTCCTTAT